>CAUYON010058527.1:0-29857 GCA_963573935.1 Arctocebus calabarensis
CCTGTGGCTCAACGGGCTAAGGCGCCAGCCACGTACACCTGAGCTGGCGGGTTCGAATCCAGCCCAGACCCGCCAAACAACAATGCCGGCTGCAACCAAAAAAAAAAATGGCCGGGCGTTGTGACGGGCGCCTGTGGTCCCAGCGACTTGGGAGGCAGAGGCAAGAGACTCGCTTGAGCCCAGGAATTGGAGGTTGCTGTGAGCTGTGGATGCCATAGCACTCTATCCAGGGTGACAGCTTGAGGCTCTGTCTCAAAAAAAAAAAAACAAAAATGATTCTCTTGCCTCAGCCTCCCAAGTAGCTGGGGCTACAGGCACCCGGCACAATGCCCGGCTATTTTTTTGTTGTTGTTGCAGTTATCATTGTTTTAGCTGGGTTTGAACCTGCCAGCCTCGGTGTAATGTGGCCGTCACCCTACCCACTGAGCTACGGGCACTGCCCCATGACAGAGAATCTTTAAGGGTGGCTCCCAATGAACCATGCTTCTCAGTTTTCACATCCTTTTGTAGACTCTCACACATTGAATCTGAACTGGCCCCATGACTCACTCTAAATATACACAGCAGCAAAAGGGACTCTGTGCCAGTCCTGGTCCTCCAGTTCTGGGCCCAAGCCATAGGAAGTCTTGGTGGCTTCTACTTTTGTGCTTCTGAGAACCCAAAATTGCCAATGCAGCTCGTTGTCACACTAGCGATATCAGAATTCAATACATTAATACAGGCCCCATTTTTAGTGCCATTCTTTGTCCTTACTGAATTCCATATAAGCCAGGGAAAGACAAAAAGCTCTATTGTCAGGCTATATATGCCTTGCTTAAAAGACGCTTCTGTGTCACCAATATTTTGAATTGTCCCTTTGTTTGGCACCATGGAGGGAGATGCCTCATGGCTGAGAGGTATGTCTTTCTCCTGGGAAGTGGGCAGCATCTGAAATAGGAGGTGGGATCTTCTGTGGGTGGGTCCTCAGCGATGGCACTCTTAAAGACAGAGGAAGGGAAGATGATTTCCATCTTTGGACGTCTTTGTGTACCTGTTTGTGAACAGAAGCCTCTGGCCTTCCCTTTGTCTTCCAACACTCATGGGTCTTTCTTCCTAGCATTCCAAACTCTTCTGATCTCTTCATTTCTAGATGCCTGAATTTTCCCCCCTCAATTGCTCATCAGCTAGTCCTGATACAATGTTGACTGGTAAAAATCTATAATAAAGATGAGACCCTCTTCTAGTTTTTACATCACAGATGAAACAAAGGGATAAAGACGTAACAATTGATATTTTAGGGGAGGTACCACAGCCCCATGTTTCTCCAATGACATCACTAAGGAAGATGCTACAACCGCGGGTGTTCTCTCTTTCCTCAGGAAGGTAAACCGTGAGAATTTTACCATCTCCAGAGTGAGTCTTATACCTCAATGGCAAAAAGTAATCCTGGGGGAGGCAACAAACTCTTTTCAGCCATGAGCTCTGTGATATGCTCCACATTTATCAGCAGAAGACATTGCTCCCTAATCACTCCGTTTTAAGGGTATTTTCTGATTATGAAAAGATTCTGTCTTATTTCCAGTGGTTAGCCAACCCATATTCCGCTTGTGTTTGTTTCTGCGTTCTGAATTGCTGAGACTTAGCCTATGTTTCCAAAGCCTCTAAGAGTCAAGAACACCGTTACTCGAATCCTGAGAGGTAAAAATTTATTGATTTCTATCATATCAGCATGTTATGATATGGTCACGCATGTTCATACAGCTGACTTCTTAGAGAGCCAAAAGAGAATTTTTTTCCTTTTAAAAATACATTTTTGTCAGGAGGAAGAAACATTTTAAAAACAAACATTTTCATATTAAGTGATAATTAAAAACAATGGCTTTCCCCCAACTCAAGAGGAATGAATAGGGCTGGTCAGCAACAGATCTCTGAGGCTTCACAATGGCCTTCAGGCCTCCATCCCCAATCTATTCTTTGTCTTCCACAAAGTACTTCCAGGGAGTAACAAATTAGAACCTGCCCATAACAGCAGCCTAAATCCAGACAGAAAAAGAGGTAGACTGAACTGTAATTATTTAATTCATTTGGTAGACTGTGTAAGACATTTTAATATGTTTCAATTTTTTAATGGGATCAAATCTGTTCTATAAATACCTAACCAATTGAAGTTTTAAATGCTAACAAAATCCCAGATGCCTAAATCACAGTTTACTTACTCTGAGAAATTAAAGTACAAAACCAGCTTTGGAAATATGCAAGCTTCCCATGTAATTCAGTAAAAGTCTGCTTTTACCAAATTCTTCAAAATCAAAATCTCACTCTGCAGAACTGTTAATGCTTTCACCATCTTTAAAGCCCCTGCCAGGGTCAGTGAGAGGAATTTCCTGAGATCAGCAAGTAGAATAACTATGAGAGTTTAAACTGATAGTTTAAAAATAAAACAAAAATAGGGTGGGACAGTGGTGTGCTGGATGTAGCTTCTACTGGCTCCCAAGAGCCAATGGTTAAATTTTAGAATTTTGCCAGCAGTCGTTAAGCAGTCATTATTAAAATGAAATCATATGAACTTATAATTAGTGTTGAAGCTAAAAGTGGTTTCAGTTTAATGAGTGTAATTTTTACAAGGGCAAGACATTATTTAATAGCGGATCACATATCAGATTGAATGACAATAAATTTATTGTGAAATGAGTTAGTAGATTAGGGTGTAATGCCATTTTTCAAATTATGGTTGAAATGCAATCACAGGTTGGCTGTGAGTTCTGTGAAAAGCAATTAAGTACCCTATGAGGATCAATTGGCTACGTGGGGTTCACAATAAAGTATATCTTATTATTTAATTGTGTTATACATCCTTACTATCAGAAAAATTTATAACAAACTCATGTACACTTGTATACATAATATTTTTCCAGGAGAGGGGACTATTAGACATCTACCACCACACCACTGATGAGAAGAAGGGAAGGGAGGGGGCAAAAATGAAAGAACGAAGTCTGATGTTTTTTCATGTGGTTTTTTTCAGTTTGCCCTCCACATCCAACTGCCATGGTATGCTTTAAGTACGCGCCCACAGATGTTAATGCCCAAATAGCCACAGTAAAATACAAACCCTCATCCCCACTACTAAGAATTAAAAGCACTTTACTTAAAAAAAAAAAATTCAACTTTATTTTTTTCTAGGTTAAAAAAAATAGAACCAGCTACTAATTTTTGTTGAGAAAATGCTTCTTTTGGTGTTCACATCTAAATTTCTGAAAAGGTGATCTGGTTATAAAAATCATCTCAAATGCATTCATAAACCAGATCCACGTGTGACCAGCCCTTTACAAAAATTAATTACGGTTGCCACAGCCTTTACATTCATTCTCATCACACGTTACAACATGCAGATACACAAAGAAAGGTCAACAGGCTGAAGTAAACAGTACGGCATCAGAAAAACAAAAATCTATCTGTAGAAAATAAATACAATTTTGTAATAACTGTAAAATAAATGAAAGCACTTAAAAATAATGGCAGTTGAACGTATAACTGTCTCATTACCCAATCATAAAACAGTCACTGTAAAATGCATAGACTCCTTACTTACATAAAGGATTTGTGCATCACAGTCATGTGTTCAACAGTTTACACAATAAAAATAAAGCCATTCAAGGTATGTGTGCATACTCTGTAGCTAGATACACTTAAAAAATTTTTTTGCTCTTTAAACTGTCTTAAAAAAATACTAAATGTAAAAATCCTCAGATGGAAATTTTGCAGAAAAATCCATATTTTATCTTCCATATGGCTACTGTCACCCTCCCCCAACAGTCTAGCACCCTCAGCTTATTCCCAGGGTCCACTTCCTAATTGTTGGGGATTGGCGCAAAATAATTACACTACAGCACCAACCAATGACTGCTCCAGAGAGTATTTGGCCCATCTGTGATCTAGAAATTTCCAACTTAGGTGGTTTTGGTCCCAAACATATTAGTTTCTATGCCTCCTACTTGACGGTGCTGCTTTCGATTTTGCCTTTCATGTTAACTGATGTAAGGCTGGCTCACAGCACTTCAGGGTAAATAAATACAACAAACCATTTTTATCCTTTGTTTGTGGACCAGAGCTGAACATGCTCATAATGGCACTTCACTCTAGTGAAGTCCTATATCGTGATTTCAAAGAAAAGAACAAAGAAAACAATGAATTCTTCCCTATTCAGTAGTGCAAATAAAATATTTTCTTTTTAAATAAAACAAGAACCCAAGAAGACTATCCATGATTAAAGACTTAACTTTCTATTATTAGAACCAGGTCCAACTAGTTTAGAAGTCTTTAGGGAAGTGATTGTCAAAAAACATTACTAAGACAAATCCACGAGAAATGAGCAACATGAGCAAAGAATGAGAGGCATTCTTAACATCAGTCCAAAAGGCAGCAACACTAGGATGATGTTCAGAGGTTTACATTGGTGATTTCAGATCTCATTTTTATAAAAAGGCTTGAGAACAATTTCAATACCGCCGACTCTTAACTATTCAGGGATGCCTTTTCTACCCCATGGATTTTTCAGGCTTCTAAATTTCCTCTTCTGAATTGCTGTCGGTCTTTCTGTATAGTTTCATTACTCAATAACACAATCATATATGCAAAAGAAAACTAGCAAACAACTCAAATAATTTTTTTAATTAGTAAGCATTCCCTACGAGAAATAAAAGGTTTGATGAGAATAAAAACGGACACTTGTATATAAAAATAGATTTGTGACTTACCTATCACTCATTACTGGATTAACTATCCAGTTATTACTGATGTATCCAGTAATGCCTACTTTGTCTACTGTGGAAAACTAAGGGTTGGTTGTAATATTACAAATTTAAAATATGACAGATCTGAACTCATAGCTATCTTTTTAAAAACCTACTATTTCAACTCTCAACTAATTTGTTTGCCCATCCAAATATGCTTTTCTGCTCTGTAATTTTTCTTTACCTTCCATTGCTTATAGGTTTCTCTACAATATATGTATATTTCAACACAAATAATTGTTTCTGTAGGTAACAGCGGACTGTTGGCTCGGTCACATCTGTAGCTGCTGAACTTGCCTGTGGCCAAGCAGGTGCTCCATCACTGTGACTCGTTGATACCAGGATTCCAGCAAGGGGTTCTCAAATCTGTCTGCTTGGGAAACTAAGGTAGGTAGTTTAGCCAAGAACAAGAAGTGCTGAGATTTTACCAGCTACTGGTATAAAACTGGCACAGTTTTATTTTCTTTCCCCTTGACAAAATATATATCCTTTAAACCTCCCTTCACCTCACTTTACAAAGAAAGTACAAATTCGGAATTTTTATTCAGTTCTATACAGTGGCATATTGCTGCTTCCCCAGACTGCCATGTAGGAACACAATTCTCTCTTTACATTCTCTAGTGCAAGCAGAACTTCAGTTACCCATAAGGAGAGTGTTACCGACGCTCTCAAACAAACGTATTTTGCAAACAGAAGAAAGAGAACATGTTGATACAGAATCAAAGAGGGAGAGGGCAGAGCAAATACACATCTATTTACAATACACAGATCAATTTTCAAAAATTAATTCACACATCTATTGTTATTTGTCACCCTGGAGACTGCGGAAATGAGACAGCACTTGAAAAGTAGAGCATCTTACAGGACAGTTTAACATGTACAGTATACTTAAAATGTCTTGAAGCACAGTGATGTTAAAAATGGCTCTAAGCCACATTAATGTACCCATTTTTTTTTGGATAGGAAAACTGGCTACTCTACCCTTGCTATAGCAACGAGGAAAAAGGGTCTATTAGCTAAGACTGGGCATGCTCTTTCTGACAGTGAGCAACTTCTCCCCCAGATGGCTGACTGATCTCTCAAATCATCTTGTAGTTCAGCAATATTTGCATGGCCTTGAACAGAAGCCTCCATGTGGCTTCCTGCCTTCATCCGTACCTTTAAATTGAGATTGATTTCACTTATTCACTGAAACTATAAGACACAGAACGAAATACTTAAGATTTCAAGAAAACTGCCTTATAACAACCATTGCCATACACATTAACACTGTCTTCTGCATTTTACCAGTAGTAGTATAATATTCAATGAGGTATTTCAGTTAACACATCTTTCTCTTTCGCCTATGCACTAAGTTATTATAAAGATGAAGCTGCTGTGGGCTTTTATTTGGTGTTGCTTTATATTTCCCACAAAACTGGGGGAAAATTCACATCTTTTCAGTTTGTTTTTTTTTTTGGTTTATTTAAAAAGAGAAAACATTAGCCGTTATTTTTTGATAGCCTACTTCTTGGAATCGTTATCTGTGTGATTAGTGACAACAGGGGAATCTACAATGTTCATACTACAGAAAACTACCACTGACTTGCTAGGATCTTAACAGTCTTACGATCGCAACCTAGAAGTCACACTCTACCTTAACAGTGACATAGGACCAGCACTTTTTGAAAGAGAATACAGTTCTCTTGTAAGGTAAATCACATGAACATAGTGACAAATTTAAAAAAATGTTTCCTACAGATAGAAACTTGACTTTATCCTCTTCAAAAGAAATTTAAGGAGACCAAGAAGCCTTTTGTGCTGGTTTCTCTCCTGGCTACACTTACCTCGAGTGGGGAGTTCCCCAGTGTGATAACAGAATAGGTTACTGTCTGCATGGGTTCTGGGGCTGTCATGTGAGAAGTTATCACTACTATCAGCCACTAGCTCCCACTTTTCTCATAAGCTAGTCTATTTCCCCCCTAAATTGATCATTTAAATGTTTTCTACAGGGTAGCCATAAAGTTCACATGCAAATTTAAATTGCACATGAACTTTTTGATCACCCTGTATTAATTTGTTTTGACCATCCTTTAGAGTGAATGTCAATCTATACAAGCCTCTAAGCTAGAGAGGCATGTTGCCAGGGAGGGCCCATGCAGGACAGTGCTGGAGAACAGCAGCAGGCAAGCGAACGCCAAAGAAAGCCAAGAGAGCCTCTCATTGATATGCTTACGTTTGTGTTCGGCTCTATCATGAATCCTTTGCTCTATTTGCCTCTGATAAAAGTGCATTTTGTCAAATACAATTATCAATCTGTGATATGCTTTCTATATGTAATGAGAAATCAGGTAAGCGAAGAAAGCACTAGTGCATGTAAACATAACGTTGGACTGAGCTAACCTTTGTGAAGAACACATTCTAGTATCAGAATGGGTTCCGTGGACACTGCTTTTTCCCCACAGAGAATGCCAAAAATATACCTCTGTTAGTTATCGAGGACTGGAGTTTGTTACCGTAAAGGATGGAAACGGTTCTTCAGAAGGTGCTAACCAGCTCCTCTCAAGGTGCCTAGTTACACGGTGCGGTTTGGTAGAAGTGAGGGCGTTCTATAGCACTGCCCTAATATAGACTACTACCTAGAGGGACTAATACGACTTTCTTAGCTTGAACTAAATTACCAAGTATATCTGGTGGCAACAGAATTTCTCTCAGACGTTCTTCTAGGATGATTTTATGATTTCCTCTTCTCCAAATGTGATGTTTGTATAAATGTGCAGTAGAGTGTATCTTTTTAAAACATAAACAGTCCTTAAAACATATTAGCAGGTCATTATATTACTAAGCCTCATTTTAGTAGAGTTTTTAAAATATCCCAAAAGGGGATAAATATTAATCCATCCATGAATTTCCTTTGCTTTTTTTTTTAAAACATTTTGATTTGCACGTGTAAAATAATGCACACTTATGAACAAAAGTCTGAACTCCTATGGTGACCTTGACAAATCCAAGTCAATTCCTAAAACAGGCAATGGTAAAAATACTGAATAATGCTGTACCACATGTAGCCTGACAAAAATGCAAAAGACTGTATAAGAAATAACCACACATTGCTGAGGGTCATCTCCCTGGAAATAGTTTCCTTGTAGACCTTGGAAGTTGGAAAAGCTCCTAAAAAACAAAATAGAAATATTAATTTGTTTTATTTTAGTGGTAGGTCTCCAGGAATAAAAATTGAGTAGTAGGTTAACTGGTGGGGGAGGGGGGTTAAATTATGTTCTATGACCTTCCATTACTCTGGAAGAGAGATCTTATTTAAAATACAATTTCCAAACTTTCTAGTTCTGAACCTTTGCCTTTATTCTCTGCCTGGGATGCTCCTCCTCCGTCTTCGTGAATGGCTGGCATCCTTCTCAATCAGAAAAAATATCCACCTCCCTTCTCTAGCCACTCTTTCTCAGCTCCACAATTAGTTCCTTGCTGGCGTTTTCCCCAATATGCAATGGTCCTGATCTACCATTTTTTCTTTTTGCAGACTTGTTCACTCCCTGTCTCCCACTGGAGTAATAATCTGGATGAGAGCAGGCACTCTCCTGCCTGTCTCCCACTGGAGCCCTCGAGCCTCCCACACTGGTCAGGACACAGCATGTGTTAAACTGACATCAAATAATTTCTGAAATAGCGTAATTTATACTAAGTCCTCTATTTGTAAACTAAGTGGTTTTTTTTGCCAAAAAAAGTGGTTGTATAAAACTGATATTTTCCAAAGTCATATGCTTTATGAAATATATCTTAATAATATAAAGAAATACAAAGTAAACAGGTATCTTTATGTTTGTTTCTGGGAAGGAAAGCTAGATCACTTCAGAGCAATATTACCTAAGGTCATGTTGATAACACTCTCCAGCATTTCAAATAACCTTTGTCCTTGCTGATAATCTCTTAGCATAAGCTGATTCATGAGGGGATTTGTTTCTCACAATTTATAGAGTGCACTTTCATTTCAAGATCTAATATGCAAATAGCTTTCTTAAAAAAAAGCCTCTATACCCTGGCTACAATTTAGCAATTGTTTAGAGGATATCATGTACCTGTTTCATAAAAATGTGATAAGAGGTCCTCTTTTTCAATGAACCGTTGATACAGCCAGTTGGTGAGGTCATCAGTTTCCAGGGGTACATCTTTAACTGGAAAGATCCTATTAAGAGTTAGAAAAAAAAGTGGTAAAAACTACTTTAAATTCAGAAGTTGAAATTATTCAGAAATACACTTAATGATGAAAAGCTGATTAAGATTCTGTTACCATCATTTGCTTTTGCAGGGGTTGTTTCCTTGGTTTCTCAAGGCATCTTGGTTTTGTAACATTGTTGTTGATTACACAACAGAGTTCAATTATGCATTTATTCAAATATTTACTAGTTTATTATGTTAGGTTCAGCGCTAAATGTTGAAACTATATTACTAAATCATCTTATATATATGAATAATTACTGAGAATAACTTTCTTTCCATGTTTGTGGGGTTAAGTAGGATTGGTATTTAGAACAGATAAAGTTTTCAAATGCAGCTAAATCAGAACACATTTAGTCATTTAATTAAATGCTTGGCCAAATAACGTATCTTAGCAATGTTCTTTTGGTAGAGGGTGTCGAAGAACCAGGAGAATCTGCTTAATTATTAGCTATTCACCAATTCTATCAGAGATACTGTTTTAAGAATAAGGACAACTTTCTACTGATTGGGAGTGGCTACTGAACAGTTCCCAAGATTCTGAGACCATGTGTCAACTCAACAGAATCAGACTCTAAAGACCAGTGATCTCCAAATGTAGGAGGAGAAAGGGGCAGCATGAATACTAAGCATTTTCTGACCTTGAAAAAGTGTTTCTTTTGTTTTTGTTTTCCAGTTTTGTGGGGTAGGGGGTTTCCTTTCTTTTTTTTTCTTTATCAAACATACAAAGGTACCTAGTTTAAAAAGGTCAGCAAAAGGTTTGTATAAAAAAAATGGCAGTCTTGGTCCTCTCCCTTTATTTCTCCTTTTTTTAGAGGAACTGATTTTCACTTCTTTTCGCCAGTGATCTTAGCATTTATTACAATGTTTCTTTTTCAGTTTTAGGCCTTATCTGCTGTCTTTCCAAATAAAAGATTAAAATCAAGCTCTTTCCATCTCCTATTTCCACCCCCCCATACATTCTTCCTTTCTTCTTCTTCTTTTTTTTTTTTTTTAGAGACAGAGTCTCACTTTTATCGCCCTGGGTAGAGTGCCCTGGCGTCACACTGCTCACAGCAACCTCCAGCTCTTGGGCTTAAGCGATTCTCTTGCCTCAGCCTCCCTAGTAGCTGGGACTACAGGCGCCTGCCACAGCGCCTGGCTATTTTTTTGTTTTTGCAGTTCGGCCGAGGCCGGGCTTGAACCCGCCACCTTCGGTATATGGGGCCGGTGCCCTGCTCACTGAGCCACAGGAGCCACCCCCTTTCTTCTTTATTTATTTATTTATTTATTTTTTTGTAGAGACAGAGGCTCACTCTATCGCCCTCGGTAGAGTGCTGTGGTGTCACACAGCTCACAGCAACCTCCAATTCCTGGAGGTTGGAGGGGCTGGGTTTGAACCCACCACCTTCAGTATATGGGGCTGGCGCCCTACTCGCTGAGCCAAAGGCACCGCCCTCTTCCTTTCTTCTTAATACGGTTATATAATACTTTCAGTTAGCTCAATATTAGACATTTATATTACTGAAAGCACCTAAAAATATTTAAAGTAAGGCATGGAGTAAATCATGGGTGCTTTTCCTTTCTTGTCCAATTTTTCTTTTCCCTGCATCTGGCAATTATGTTGTATTTTTTGTTTGCTTCATTTTCTATGTACATATATCTAATTCGACCACAAACTCTCAGCCACTTGTCTAGAATCAATTCTCTACATCTGGTCTGCAAGCTTCTTCCTAAAGGGCTGGAGAGGATACACTAAAGTCTAAAGTCTTTGCAAGCTATCTGGTCTCTGTGGCAACCACTCAGGTATGAAAGGCAGAGACAATGTATAAAAGAATGTGTATTGCTGTGTTCAAATAAATTTTTATTTAAAACACAGGCAGAGAGCTAGACTGACTTGTGGCCTAGATATTCTCCCAAGGTATTTCTTTTTTTTTTTTTTTTTTTGAGACAGAGCCTCAAGCTGTTGCCCTGGGTAGAGTGTCGTGGCATTACAGCTCACAGCAACCTCCAATTCCTGGGCTCGAGCGAGTCTCCTGCCTCTCCCTCCCACGTAGCTGGGACTACAGGCGCCAGCCACAATGCCCAGCTATTTTTGTTTGGGTTGTAGCTGTCATTGTTGGTTGGCAGGCCCAGGCTGGATTCGAACCCGCCAGCTCAGGTGCATGTGGCTGGCGCCTTAGCCTGCTGTGCCATAGGCGCCGAGCCTCTCCCAAGGTATTTCATTACATCAGATGTGCCTTCCATTTCACCTTCCTAAAGAAGTATCAGCCAGACTGGATTTGTTACCTGCAGTTTTTATTCTGTGAAGTTCCTTCATCATTATCCTGGTGAGTCCTTACACTCCTAAAATGGATATAGTCTTTCTTATACTTCATGACTTCTGCTATAATTACTCATTGCAATGGAGCATATCCTATAGCAGATTCTTGAGAAACTGTACTTGAAATCTTGCATATCTGCCAGTATCTTTTTTTCTTGGCTGATAATTTAGCCAGAGATAGTATTCAGGGTTAGAAAACCATTTTCTTTCATCTCTATCTTTTGTCCTCCTTTCTGGAGATTTATTTAATTTCTAAATCTTTTATAGAGTTTTTACTTATTTTCAGTTTTAAAGAGCTCTTTTATTCAGAATGTTCCTTTTTTTTAAAAAGTATGCTAGTATTGTTTTATTTTTGCAGTATCTTATCTTTACGAGAAGTTTTAAAAATTATAATTGCATTTTTTTTTTTTTTTTTTTTTTTACAGTTTCTGACTGGGGCTGGGTTTGAACCCACTATCCACTGCTGCTGGATATGGGGCCAGCGCCCTACTCCTTTGAGCCACAGGCGCTCCCCTATATCTTTTGTAAGTTAAAAAAGAAAAAATCCTAAATAAATTCCGTATGTGGCTTAAAACCTAATTATATAAAAGTGACTTAAGGCAGAGCTTCATAGAGGCAGGTCTACAAACAGATACCTGTATATCTCAAGATTTTCCAGACTACTCCCTTAGGACGATTAACTACCTCCAAATGATTTGTTAAAAGATCAAACATTTGGCTCGGCGCCTGTGGCTTAGCGGGCTAAGGCCCAGCCATGTAAACCTGAGCTGGCGGGTTCGAATCCAGCCTGGGCCCGCAAACCAACAATGACGGCTGCAACCCAAACAAAAATAGCCGGGCGTTGTGGCAGGCGCCTGTAGTCCTAGCTACTTGGGAGGGAGAGGCAGGAGACTCGCTTGAGCCCAGGAATTGGAGGTTGCTGTGAACTGTAATGCCACGACACTCTACCCAGGGCGACAGCTTGAGGCTCTGTTTCAAAAAAAAAAAAAAGATCAAACATTTGGCTTGGCGCCTGTGGCTCAACAGGCTAAGGCGCCAGCCACGTACACCTGAGCTCAGGTTTGCATCCAGCCTGGACCTGCCAAACAACACTGGTGACTGCAACCAAAAAATGGCTGGGAGTTGTGGTGGGCACCTGTAGTCTCAGCTACTTGGGAGGCAGAGGCAGGAGACTCGCTTGAGCCCAGGAATTGGAGGTTGCTGTGAGCTGTAATGCCACGACACTCTACCCAGGGCGACAGCTTAAGGCTCTGTCTCAAAAAAAAGAAAAACAAGTACAGAAATAAAAAGATTTCTCTTTAAGAGAAATAAGACATTTCTCTTCTTGCCTTTTTATCTTTATTCTTCCTTTCTCCCCTCCCCTAAAAGCAAACATTTATAAACAAAATTAACTACAAGGTCTAATATAAAATTGGCTTGTCCTCATATTCATTTATTTTATGCTGATTACAATTTCTCAAACACTAGAAACTACATCCTCTCATATATGTCAGATTTAAAACTTCAAGATGGAGTGGCTCAGAGTGCTGTAATCCTAGCACTCTGGAAGGCCAAGGCAGCAGGATCGCGTGAGTTCAGGCGTTTGAGACCAACCTGAACAAGAGCAAGACCTTGTGTCTACTAAAAATAGAAAATTAGTGGGGAGTGGGACATCACGGTGCGTTCCCATAATCTCAGTTACTTGGGAGGCTGAGGCAGGAGGCTCGTTGAGCCCAGGAGTTAGAGAGGGTGCAGTGAATAATAATGACACCAATGCACTCTAGCCAGGTGACCTCACAAGACCCTTTACAGATTTTCTTACAGAGCAAGACCCCTTTCTGTCTCGAAGAAAGAAAATAGAACAAAAATAATGTCTCTCTTAATGCAGCGAGTCTGTCAGCTCGGATTTGGTACCAAACAGAATCTGATTCACTGGCCTGGTACTTTACAAATTGTATGCCCACGACCAGTGTAAGTGTCAGGTAAAAATCACACAAAAATACCTCACAAGCGAAGTGCTGATCTGATCAGATGGAGTAGGTGTTTCCTGGTGCTGCTTTTAGTTTTAAAATTTTTAATAACAACATGTTTAAAGGGGCTCAGAGTTTTGGTGATTCTCTAAAACATTTTATGAAGCTTCAAAATCTACCCCATGGGCTTCAGGTTGTAGAGTCAAAAATTACTCTGGGGTAAGAAGTGAAATACATGATTATTTGAAACATTGCTAGAAACTTTGTAAATTAATGTTATTTGGGAATCCAGATTTTCTTTTCTTTGCTGAAAATAGCATTTATTGAAAACCCAGGTCACCGTGTTAATGAAGGGACGCTGACAAGTGATTACTCCACTTGTCTCCGGGTCATGCTCCACTGGCCATCTGTCTTAACTACTCAAGCTTCAGTTAACTTCATTTAAGTTAACTGTTAAAAAGAGAGGATCCACCGTATGAATTTATCAGCAAATCTGTGTTTCAGACCCATCATTGCACTGAGCCCTCGCAGGGCCAGGTCCTTTGCCATGGAGGCCACACTGATGGCTGCTGAAATGCACCCATCACTCCCATTGTCATTGCCCACAGCCTCAATTTGAATGTCCCAGGTGCTATCATGCTTACTTACGGGTTCTTTGTCCATTCTCCTCCCGGATGGTACACAGTAGTAGCCCGAGGAAAGAAAAATCTGTGAACTCCAGCTTGTTACTCTCCAGTTTGTCACATCAGAAATCCCGTTGTCCGGAGAGATGAATTACCAGATTTGGGAGTACTGGGAATCTCCGGGCCACCTGCCAGCTCTCCGCAGCTTTTCTCAAAGGCTTTCTGGATTTCACAAACTTGTTTTTCGTAAAACATGGCAGTGCCCAGAGGGTCAGTGAAAAGGCAGAGCAAAGCTTTTGAAACTTCAAATGAAGCCTGGGTGGTTGTGGTGCTTTCTACAGAGGCTCCGTTGGCAGCAGGAGCAACTTTATGAATCTCCCAAGCGGACAGGAGCCTCTGGCTGGGTAGAAAGATGCCCGTCCGGCAGCTAGCTGCAAGGAAGCTCCCCTGTCGCCTGTGCTGATAGAAAGACCCTCTACAAACTGCTTCTTCTCCAGGAGATGAACCCCAGCATATTGAGAGGTCCCTTCTTTTTTTTTCTGGTTACTATAACTTTCTTGAATTTGCCTGTGATTCCAACAGGTTAATAATAAAGGCCTACAGAATTGGGAAAGGTGGCTCTTAGCCATCACAGCAGAACTATCAGCGGAACTCATAATGGCGATACTTATACTAATATCTGTCCCTTCAGCTCAGAAGTAAGCAAATTACTGGTGTAGATGTGAGAACATGAAAGATTTGTGAGTTGGCTTTTCCAGTGTGAGTGTCGTTCACATCTGTTATGAACCAGAATATTGACACTTGTCGTGCATACAGGGTTAGGTCCTATTCTGTGTACTTGACATAGATTGCTTCATTTAATCCTCACAATAACTTGTGAGGTATAGCCCTGTTATTATCACCATTGACAGAAGACAGAATGAGTTAGGTTAGGTGATCTGCCTAAGAGTGTGTAAATCAGGGATTATGATCTAAATAGTCTATCTCCAAAGCCCATCTTCTCAACAGTTATATGGTTATTTTCAACCTCTAGGCCATGAACTGTTAGTGAGTCAAGAAATCAATGTGGTGGTCATGACCAGTGTATTTTGTTAAAACAGAATAGAAAAATACCAGAGTAGTAAAGATGGTTTCATGAAATTTTTGTTTCAGATGTTTAAATAAAAATTTCTTGAGTCTAGGCATGTTTTATAACTCATAATTTTTCAGATTCCATAGTATAGTGCAAAAATGCATATTACATATTACTCAAAGCAGGGTCTGGGGGCTGGGCTCAGGGAGGCCAAGGTAGTTGGATTGCCTGAACTCACAGGTTTGAGACCAGCCTGAGCAAGAGCAAGACCCCATCTTTAAATAAAAACAAAAAAAACTAGCTAGGCGTTGTGGTGGGCGCCTGTAGTTCCAGCTACCCTGGAGGCTAAAGCAAGAGAATTGTGTTAGCCTAAAAGTTTGAGGTTGTGAGCTATGATGCCAAGGGACTCTACCAAGGGCAACAAAGTAAAACTCTGTCTCCCTCTTCCCCACACACACACACAAAAAAAAAACAGGGTCTGGGGCAGCCCCAGCACAGTGAAGCATATGGACATTGACGCTGAATACAATAATGTGTGTAGTAGTCTTTCCCTGTTCAGGTCAGGAAAGATTAGGTTTGTCTTCTAATGGGTGTTGGTGCCAAACTTACTAAAACTGCTTTTCCAGTTTTCAGAACTTTGGAGATTTCAAAATTTCTGGTTGCACATTATACATATGAATATTCTGGGTCCCGGTATGATATATTTCTTATAATGGGTTGAAATCAAAATAAAGTTTAAAAACTACTACACAATGCTATTATTGGAATCATTCACTATTAGAGTTGAGAAGGACCCTAGTCATATAGTCCATACATCCATAAAACCCAAATTCCTTAATTTTAACAAATAGAAAAGCCAGGACCACAAATGAAAGTATTGTGACTTCTGGAGGCCACCAGTTTCTTTGACCCAGAACAAGCCTCTGACAACACATAGCTCAGACCTCTGGATCAGATACTCTCTGCAGAGTTAAGTTACAGCAGTCAATTCATATCATCTTGAAGTTTAGATTCTTTTCACTTTTATTCCAAGAGAAACTGAAGTTTCAAGTGGTTGCCTCCATTTCTGAGTTCTTCAGGACTAGTGAAAGCCAAGACATTTTCCCTAGCGGTACACTTAGACTCAGGTGAGTTGGCCGTAGAGTGAAGTGGCATTTGGAGTCTTTGCCTAGGTTCCAGAAAAGATTGCACATTTCCTGAGTTTGTGGTTGAAACTAGTCTCCCTGGATCAGCAGTTGACATTTTCCCCCTGTGGTGTTATATTCGTGTTTCCACATTTAACATGTCAGACTGAATGGACATTGTGGTCTAAGGATTTAAAAGATTTATAATGCAGTCCTGAAAATTTACTTAAGGAATATGTACTTCCCCTAGCAATAACAAATATTACTACAAATGACCATATTAAATTAAAGTAACTTAGGCATTTCTGATTTGTAGGAAAGTTGAACTTAATCTTATGGCAGTTCCCATTTTAAAATGAAAACATTGCTTTGCCTGAGCACAGATTTCCAGGCTGTTAGTCAACAGTGAGTGAAGGAAGTCTCAAATGACTTTTTTTCTTCAAGAAATACTCTGTTTTCTCCATGTGTAAAAAAATAATGTTAGGAAGAAAAACCCTGAAAAATCAACCATAGTTTTTTCTGGGTGATATTTCTCTCAGAAAAAAAATTTTTTGGCTCGGCGCCTGTGGCTCAACAGGCTAAGGCACCAGCCACGTACACCTGAGCTGGCGGGTTCGAATCCAGCCCCGGGGCCCGCCAAACAACAATGACGGCTGCAACCAAAAATGGCTGGGCGTTGTGGCGGGCGCCTGTAGTCCCAGCTACTTGGGAGGCGGAGGCAAGAGACTCACTTGAGCCCAGGAATCGGAGGTTGCTGTGAGCTGTGTTGCCACGGCACTCTACCCAGGGTAACAGCTTGAGGCTCTGTCTCAAAAAAAAAAAAAATTTTTTTTTACACAGGAAACATCAAAAGTCTGGTAATATTTTTTCATAAGCTGAATAGTGTGTTCATGGATTGCCATTTTATTCTTTAGACTACATGTAAATATGTATGCTCATTTGCATATATTTCATAATTTTTTAAAAAATTTGTTAGTTTTTTGAGACAGAGTCTCAATTTTTCAGGTAATGTGATTCTTCTAGTTTTGTTCTTTTTGCTCATGATGGCTTTACCTATTCTGGACCTTTAGAGAGTCCATGTAAATTTTAGGATTTTTTTTTTCTTAATTTCTGTGAAAATTTTCATTGGTATTTTGATGGGAATTGCATTGAATCTATAGACTGCTTTCTGTAATATGGACGTTTTAACAATATTGATTCTTCTAATCCATGAGCATGGACTATCTTTTCAAATTTTTTTACATCCTCTGTTTCTTTCAACAGTGTTGTATGGTTTTCATTATACAGATATTTCACTTCTTTGGCTAAGTTCTTTTTTTTTTTTTTTTTTTAGAGACAGAGACAGAGTCTCGCTTGTCACCCTGGGTAGAACGTGCCGTGTCATCACAGCTCACAGCAACCTCAAACTCTTGGGCTCAAGCAATTCTCTTGCCTCAGCCCCCCTAGTGTCTGGGACTAGAGGCACCTGCCACAGTGCTCAGCTATTTTTAGAAACTAGGTCTGGCTCTGGCTCAGGCTGGCTCAAACTTGTGAGCTCAGGCAATCCAACCGCCTCGGCCTCCCAGAGTACTGGGATTACAGGCGTTAGCCACCACGCCCAGCCTAAAATATTTTGAAACAGCAGTCACAAACCCATAAAAAATTTTCTCTGTTATTTAGTGAGACATATTACTTATAATGGTTTCTTATTCTTTCTTCATTCCTTTCCCGATTAATTCCTTGGTTAGTAGACAATAAGCCTGCTTCACATGCTTTGCTCTTTCCCACATTAAAAAGTAATAACTATAAGGTGTACTGGCAAATGGCTCACAGCTGACTCCGGGCTAGGGAGGAGAGAAGTCCTGATTGGTGGTATTTACCAGTTTCCATGGTGTAAATACTCCCCCCATGGCCGCTTTCAAGTTATTGGCATGACACTGAACACAGAGTAGCAGCACAGTCTGTGTCACACAAAGTGTAATTGTACAGTAGTCCCACCAGGGATGATAACATTGATGTACATAACCTCGAGAACATATTCATAGATAATAATAAATGCAGTATAATACATGATCAACTTCAAGTTAAATATCTTTGTTGTAAATGTAGTATTTGATTTAATTATAATTTTGCATAATTTAATTTTTTTTTTTTCTTTAAGAGACAGAGTCTCACCTTATTGCCCTTGGTAGAGTGCTGTCGTGTCACAGCTCACAGCAACCTCCAACTCCTGGGCTTAGGCAATTCTCTTGCCTCAGCCTACATAATTTAATTTTTAATAGTGGCCATGTTGAGCAACTGGCTGACAAAATCCCTGAGAATTTAATGGTCAGCTCTCATAAGCAGGACAAGCAGGCCAGGTCAGGGCCGTTACTATGGCAAAGCAGAAGACATCTGAGGAGGCAGTCAAGGCAGCCTTTCCAGATCACACCCCAATGGGGCTGCAAATCCAGAGACCAACGAGATGGGCCCCCTAGGATCCTGGCAGCCCCATACAAAGGATGAGGCCCATGGGTTGTATGTAAATTGCCAGAGATTCTCTCGAATTCCCCAGGCCCTAAGCTCCAGGTCTTTGAACTTTGAAGATTTTTTTTTTCGAGGGGGGGTGTCTCACTTTGCCAGTGGCATCATCTTTAACTGAAGTAGCCTCTGACTCCTGGGTTCAAACAATCCTCTCGCTTCAGCCTCCAAAGTAGCTGGGTGTACACCATGCCTAGATAGTTTGTTTTTCTTTTTCTATTTTTTATTTTTATTTTATTTTACATTTGGAGACAGTCTCAAGCTGTCACCCTGGTTAGAGGGCTGTGGCATCACAGCAACCTCTAACTCGAGTTCAAGCAATCCTCTTGCCTCACTTTTTCTATTTTTAGTAGGGAGAGGAGTCTCGCTTTTTGTTCAGGCTGATCTTGAACCTCACTCAGTCCATCCACCTCGGCCTCCCAGAATGCTGGGATTACAGGTGTGAGCCACTGTGACCAGATTCTTTTCTATTTTGTATCAGAAACAGGGTCTAACTCTTGCTCAGGCTGGTCTCAAACTGTGAACTCAAGTCTCGGCCTCCCAGATTGGTAGGGTTATAGGTCCGAGCCACGGTGCCTGGCCCAACCTTTTCAACTTTGAAAACGGCCACTCTGAAGGGAGAGCAAGGCGTTCAGGGCTCTGCTTAGGAGCATGTGGTCTAGAATCCGGAGGCCTGATGAGTCTCCGAGGGCAGCTCTGCCAAGTGCCCGCAGTTCGCAGTTACTGTGAAAAATGAGGGGCTGAACTGGTGATCTGACTCAGCCAGCGTGTCTTCCTGCTCTGAAACCCAGAAGGCTTGGCTACTGAGGGCTTCAGCAAAAGTCACCAAAGGTATTAAAACTCAGACCATAGAGTGACATGGCTGCCTAACTCTGAACTCCCCTGCCCCCAGCCATGGAAATACAGGGGTAACATTTCCAGCTGATGATGGACAGATTTTTGGGCCTTCAAGAATGTATCAAAGTGCAGTTAGTTGTCCTGGAGATGGAAAGGCTTCTGTCTGGTTACCTGGTCAGGTTACTTGAGGCTTCAGCGTTTGGCTAAAACCACAGCCTTTGCTGTGCCTTATCAGCTTGCGTAGAAACTTGTTTTCCTACATGATTCTTTGCCTTTGGGAATCTTTGCCAACCTTTTGACAAACAGCTGTATTGAAGGAATGTTGCTTAAAAACCTTAGAATTTAGTTAAGGGTCAAAAAATGGGTTAAGCCATGGTTAATAAAGGAGAGAGAAGGACAGCGGTGCAGGGGGACACTGGGCCCTGCGTGTGTGCGGTTACCAGGAATACACTGTGGCTGTGTGCTGTGGTATGGCGAGGTCGCTGTCATTTTGGGGTTGTACGTCTGCGTTCACAGCCACCACCCAAGAGTGAGGGGAGGGCTGGAGAAGAGAAGGGTTGGCAACAATGCCTTGTGAGTGTTTTCCATGGTTAATGCTTTTGACATGGGTGCTTCATTCTCAGTTCTAAAAAGCACTTAGAAAATAGGAGCCAAAAATAAACTGGCACTTGTTGCTGACCAAACCCATGTGAGGTGAAAGTAGGAGGGGTGTGTGTGTGTTATGGTAGTGTGTAGTTGTTTTATATCCAGAGCTGTAGGATAGTGTTCACTTTACAATAAGAAATGTGAGTTATTGATACTCTTTAACCAGAGGGAAGGTATGGACAGGCCTCACTTCTCTGTCCCACCAGCTCCCTCTCTTTCTAATACTGGACAGAAGTTTCTATGGGACACGAGATTCGCACTCTTCGTGTGATTCCAAGTCAGCCATTCCAGAGTTTCTGTTCTCCACGGGGCGCATACCAGTGCTCTGAGAGCCATGGACATGCAGGGCAACCTCGGGAAACTTGGAGTTGATCTCACAGTAGACAAAATACAGAGACATAGGGCCGGGCACGGCGGCTTACACCTGTAACCCAGCACTCTATGAGACTGAGACTGGCAGATTGCTTGAGCTCAGAGGTTTGAGACCAGCATGACCAAAAGTGAGACCGCCACCTCTGCTAAAAATAGAAGTAGTAGTCAGGCATTGTGATGGGCGCCTTGTCCCAGCTGCTCTGGAAGCTGAAGCAGGAGGATCTCTTGAGCCTAAGAGTTTGAGGTTGCTGTGAGCTATGAGGACGCCACAGCAATCAACACCAGGGTGACAGAGTGAGACTCTGTCTCTAAAAAACACACTTAACTACATGTTAATGGTTTATATAATAATAACAGCTTCTGCTTTTTGGAGGTGCTTGCTATGTGGAAGGTCATTTTCCTCACTGAATCCTCACAGCAGTCCTCGAAGCAGACTATTGTTGCCCTGTCCTCCAGCAGGTGCCCTTAGATTGTGAAAACCCAGGCCCACCAGATGGCCAGGGGCTGTTCAGGACACTGGGTTCATTCAGAGGGACACAGGACAGAGCCACAGCAGGGAGGCTTGGGCTGCCTTCTGCAGGAGTCCTCACAGCAGGACACAGGGCAGTCTGTTCAGACACAGAGAGGCGGGGGTGGAAGCCCTTCTGGCATAAGAGGCCTCGAACCCCATGGAGTGGAAGCTCTCGTAACACTCCCGGGCATAGCTCCCCAGTTCCCACTTCTAAGCTTCGCAGGTATTAAGACACTCTGATGACTTCTGTGCAACTCACCTCTTCCAGGTCATTCTTACCAAAATAGTTTTGCCAAGTAACATAGTTGAAATAACCATCTTAGCAGGTACCAAATTTCACCAAAGATCAAATTCTCATATAGAGACGTAAAAGATATGTGTTAATACTTACCTTTAGTTATTATTTGCATTATACAGAGAATAAAGCTGAGATTTAAAGAAGTTATCAGTTGACCTCAAATTATATCATAAATAACCAACCAGAAATTGAAAGTAATTTTTTTCTATACTATTGCATATCTGAGTTTATTTTACTATTTAGAAAACCAGTTTGAATAAACTACCACTGAGAAGAGTTGGTCTTCCTGGAAGAAGCAGCTTGTTTATCCTGTGGTCTTGGCCACTCCCCAGCACACTGCATACCCCACCTTAAGAAGCTTAGCGCTTTGCCAGTTAGCAGTTCTGCTTAGAATAATAAAAGAAAACAGATATTCTTTCTTTTTTGTGTGAGCCTTTATTTTTAGTAGAGGCTTATGAGGAGAGAAAAAAGAAACGGTAAGGGTAGTAGAACCTATTTTGTGTCTGAGAATAAATGAGAGTACTTGGCCAGCAGGTGCAGACAATTCTCTTTTGCACTGACGTTCCTTCTTTTTAAATCATCTCCATCTTGTAGCACAGAAGCTAAGAGTTCAAGACAAAGGATGTAGCTTTATTGCGGTTCAATTCAACATATAAAAACCAGTTTATATATCTGGATTATACTGCAGGAGCTATTCAAGAAATGTGCCATCCATGTTCCAAGTATAAAAGTAGAAGTTTTAAGACACCATAACAATATTACTGTTGTTTCATTGAGTGTTTAATCACCTCTAAGCTTAGCAGTTATTAGAAATATCTGTTAACTTCCGAAATGTCATTGTATAGTGAAGAAAAATATGAAGGAATATTTTAAGCAAAATGTGAAATGGGTAAATACAGAATGAATTTATGTTGAATTGCAGTGGAATAGTCAAAAACAATTGATGGGGGTGGGTAGAGAGAATGCCCGAGAGGTGTGGTAGTAATGTTCTGTCTCTTAACCTTGGCAATGGGCACAAGTGTTCGCTTTATTACCTAAACACTTTTCATGCACCCTGTTCACAGAGCTTTTCATTGCGATTTTCAAAAGCACAGCCAACAAAGTCTGCCTGCCACTAATATGAAAAGATGTATGCTGTTTAGGTGACAGACACCATTTCACAGATTGTTTTAAGTCTCATATTACATGAGTTTATGAAATGTTAGATTATACAGTGAGAAAAGAACAAAGTTTGAATATTACTAACAGAAGAGAAGTGTTAGAAGAATAACTTTGAAGTTTGCAAAGTGAAACTATCAGGAAAAGTCGCCTTTCTTTTTATGAGTAATAAAATCAGAATATAAACAGATCTTCAGTGTGATCTCTTTTTCCATCTTCTTGAGTCTGCGTGGGCAGATTTATGTAGTTATCTGTAGTGAGGTAGGCGTGGCATTGTGCTAGCAACAGTTGCAGGGACTAGAGTCTGGACCTGGATCAACCAAGAAAATGTTAAAACTTAAACAATATGAGAATCTGGAGTAATGAAAAAATTAGAAAGAGTTTTCATGAGGGGGCGGCGCCTATGGCTCAGTGGGTAGAGCACCGGCCCCATGTAATGAGGGTGGTGGGTTCAAAGCCAGCCCTGGCCAAACAGCAACAAAAAAATAGCCAGGCATTGTGGTGGGCTCCTGTAGTCCCAGCTACTCAGGAGGCTGAGGCAAGAGAATCACCTAAGCCCAGGAGTTGGAGGTTGCTGTGAGCTGTGTGACGCCACAGCACTATACCGAGGGTGACAAAGTGAGACTCTGTCTCTACAAAAAATAAATAAATAAAGAGTTTTCATGAGGCCTTAACATTGCGATTAAGTGGTAAGGGAAGTGCTGTCTACTTAGGAGTAGTTGGGGAACTTTGAGGAGGGGTGTGCTTCATAGGAATGGAGAGAAACAGGGGAAATCTTGTAACTTAAAGCATCACTGTAATCCTTGGCAAGAAGGATTTCCCTGAGGAAATTCGCCTTAGAAGTAACAAGTTAGAAGACTTTTACATTCCATACAAAAAGGCAAGCTGTTGTGAGTTTTTGTGATTGGGACTGACCTGTGACCAAGTTCCTTTTCCAGGGTCAAGCGTCTGTCAAACTCAGGTTAACTGTCTACAAACGGCCCAGTTCACTTACCTTCCATTGTTGTTTCAGATTCATGACAGATGCTGCCCGCCGGGAGCAGGAGTCCCTAAAGAAGAAAATTCAGCCGAAGCTCTCGCTGACCCTGTCCAGCTCAGTGTCTCGAGGGAATGTATCCACTCCACCACGCCACAGCAGTGGAAGCCTTACTCCTCCTGTGACCCCACCCATCACCCCCTCTTCTTCATTCCGCAGCAGCACTCCAACAGGTGAGTGCCCTGGCCCTGCCACGTTGGTGGTGCTGGAGACAGAATGTGGGCCAGTGCATGACGTGCTGGAGGTGGAAGGGGGTGGGAGACTGCTGATGCTGTCTCAGACCCATCACTTCTTTCTGGAGTGTCTGAATTCATTCAGCTATTTATTTTTGAAGAAATATTTGTAGATTGCCATTAATATGTATGTGATAATAGTTTTGTAGATTTTTTTGTCAATATTTTTCCTGTGCATACACTTACACACAATGTATTTTCAAAATGGCCTTTATATAAATACATAATTTTATCTCCTGGTTTACAACTAAATACATTGTCAATATTTTCTCTTTTCTTCTACAACAGTTAAAATAATTGCATAGTTTGGAGAAAACAAGTTTTTAAGCAATCTTATTGGGTAAATTTAGGTACAATTTTTTCCTAAGGTGACTTTTTACAATGCCTTGAGAATAAAGGGGAGTCCTTGTCTCATATACCTTTCTGCAGGTGATGGAAATTTGCCCGTCACTTTAGTCTGTTCACTTCTCTGCCCCCACCTAATCATCAGTCAAATGAGCCATTTTATTTCTTTCAACCCATCTTTCCCATCTGCTTCCTCTGTCTCACCCAGCCGCTCTCCAGTCCTCCTGGCTCCTCCCCTCAAAGAGGCATTCTTTCCTTTTAAAGATATGGTCGTAAGTGGCAGGCACAGTGGCTCATACCTGTAATCCCAGCACTGCGGGAGGCCAAAGCAGGTGGATTCCTCCAGCTCAGGAGTTCATGATCAGCCTGACTAAGAAAAGACCTGGTCTCACTGCCCCTCCATGGTAGGAATGAGGGCAGATGGTAGAAGAGGCTGGAAGTGTTTCTTTTTTTTCCTGTCTGAAAACCAGGGAATATATTTCCCTTTCCCCAGTAGGAGTATAGACAGTCATTTATCAAATAAATGCAGAGATAAATACATCATAATCAGGATGAATGCTATATAAAAGAGCTCCTTTACATGAGAGCATCGGGGGGAAGGTTTGCTTGCATTTGTGATCCAAAAAAGATTTCCCTTAGAAGGTAACAGAGTCCAGTAAGTAAAGAGGACAAGGGGAACATTTTGCAAAGGCTCCATGGCAGGGACAGGAGGGGCAGGCTCTGGTTCTGAAAGCAGGCCGCATGGCCCGGTGTGT
Source organism: Arctocebus calabarensis (assembly GCA_963573935.1). Lineage (NCBI taxonomy): Eukaryota > Metazoa > Chordata > Mammalia > Primates > Lorisidae > Arctocebus > Arctocebus calabarensis. The sequence goes on from CAUYON010058527.1 coordinate 24,741, forward strand.
GGAGGACGGGGTTGTTTCCTCTTACCGTTTATGTATTTCTCCTTTATCCATTGCCGTTGCGCAAGGCGACTATGGTGGTACTTCTCAAAGCACATTTCAGAATGTTCATTTCATGAAACATTACTTAGGGGAAACGTATTCCCTAATAAGATTGGGGAAAAGTGAAGCAGATTTCTTTAAAGCACAGCTTTAATAAATATTTTTTTCTCCCAGGGGAGGGTTTAGTAAGTTTTCCAAGTTTAGTTCCTCTAATTAGAGCTCTCTTTTTCTCTGGGGAATCTCAGGCCTGTCAAAGATTGAGCATTTTGAAGACAGGACAGATGTGGGAGGCAGGTGGGCCATAGTTCCTACTTGAACTTCTTCCTCTACAAATAGTGTTTCCTTGAGCAAGCCCCTATACCCATTTTATAGATTTGTGTACCAGTCAGATGTCATGTATGTAACACAGCATTCAGTAAATATTTGTTCAGCTCTGTGGTCTGTGGTTTTCAACTAGGTGCTTCTGGAACAGAATCAGCATCATTATTCCAGATGTGTTGGGCATTTGTGCATTTCCTAAGATAGGCAGCCGCGTTTCCTTATGTTTTATTTTGTGAAGATTAACTTTCCAGGATCTTTGTGTCGCATTTATGTTGTAAATCTAAGGTGTAATTCTGAGATCCTCTTTCTGGGTCTTTCTATAATATTTATTCGTGTATAATATAAATTATGAGGCAGTCTCCAACAGGGCATGTTTTATACCTGAGGTAAGAAAGACTGACTCATGTCCGACACCAAGATAACTATGACTGCCCCAATTAGGAGAGGGTGCCTTAGGACCCCGTGAAAATAAAGACAGTTTGAAAGTGAGAGTTTATTATTTTTCATGTAAGAATGTTTGGAAGAAATGGAATCATTTCCTTTCCTTCAGACATAAAGAAATCTTTCTGTCACCTTACCTATTTTAGCAATTTCCCACTGAGAGAATTAATTTATGTTCTGGTAAAGATGTATCATTTTCAATCTGTCAAGATCATTGGTAAGTTATTTGCTGCTTGAAGAACATTTCGCGTAAACATCAAAAATTAGCAGGGGAAATGGTTTCTTAAACCCCCTACCCCGTACAATTTTGATTGTGTTCATTTTTCAACGTTTGGAATGTTATTTTACCTGTAGTTAGAGAGATCAGCTTATTTTGCCTGACTAATGTGGTTTCAGTCACTTTCATTGCCAGGTTATAAAATTCCACATTTCTCCCTCCTAATTCATTCTTCCAAGTTCCATATTCAAGGTGCATTCCTGGTCAGAAGTAATAGTCATCTTGTAGGAACTTCATTTATAAAATATTTTTTAAGATATATTTTCTTGACTGTACTGAATTAGAGCTCAGTTTCATCCTAAGTTTCAAGTATTTCTTAAGTATTTGGGAAAGTGGTCTTTCTAGTGTATCCATTCTTTCTCTAAATTAATTATTATTATATTAATACCTTTTTAAAGACTTTTTTTAATTTTTTTGAGACAGAGTCTTACTTTATGGCCCTGTGTAGAGTCTGTGGAGTCACAGCTCACAGCACCCACAAACGCCTAGGTTTGAGTGATCCCTTGCCTCAGCCTCCCCAGTAGCTGGGACTACAGGCACCTGCCACAACTCCTGGCTAGTTTTACTATTTTTAGTGGAGACAGGGTCTCACTCTTGCTCAGGCTGGTCTTGATCTCCTGAGCTCAGTCAGTCCACCTACCTTGGCCTTTCAAAGTGCTAGGATTACAGGCATGAGCCACTGCACCCAGCCTTAAAAATGCTTTTTGGACCTTCTGCCATCTGGTGCCCAATTATTGTTTCCTCCTCAGAGCTGAAAATACAGGCCCAAGCTTCCTCCAATCTCTGTGGCTTGGGACTACCAGGAGGAGAGGATGGAAAATTTCAGTAAGGAGCCTGCTGGGAAAAGCAATGGAAACTGCCCCAAACCCTTTCTTTCTTATTTCCTTTTCTTCTTTGTTTCATCACCTCATTCCTTTGCTTTGAAGTAAAAAGAGAGAAAATTCCTATGGGGCTTGGGGACCCCTGGGGAAAAAAACTGAAAATATAAAACAGTAAGTCCCTGGAACCCTGTTTCACCTTCGTTCATGGTAGCTCCTGCTTTCATGGCATTCAGACAGCATGGCCGAACTGAACGACCCACCAGTTCAGTTCAGCCACAGTTCTCTCTAAGGGAGAAGCTGACCCCAGATAACCAGTTTATGGAACTGTTATCTTGAAATTGGCCTTGGTAGATATATTTAAACCCATGAAATTAGCAAATGCTACATATCAGGACTTCTCTCTTCCCTACTCTCCTATTAGAACATTGTTTTATCCTTTCAGTTTTTATCAGATTAATCTTAGTTTATAGTTCAGTAGATCGTGGTTCAAATTATGTCTGTGAATAAGCCTAAAGCAAAATTCAGTCATCAGTAAATAAATAATGACCATTTTAAGTAATGGATTACTTTGTTGCCACTCAGAACAATGTCATAATTAACTACGCAATATCATGGAAAGGTTTACACATTATATTGTTAAGTAAAAAAGTCAGGTTATAAAACTGCAATATGATCTCAGTTTTATTTTTTACTCCCACAAGGTTAACCATGGTTACCTTAAAATGCTATGAAAATAAATATTATTGTCTCTTTTCCTGTTTTCTAAAATATACATATATTACTTTATAATTAAAATAGCTTAGTACATAATTATCAGAAGGTAGAGAATTACCAGTAAGAAGAATTTAGTGGATTTTATTCCCATCAAATTAATTTAATTGACCTTTTAGAGGGACACCCTATAGGGTTATCCTATAGGAAGAACCTAGGTTAGCTTTTGTATCCATCATTAGAAGCCAAGTTGCCTTGGTTGTTGGTATGTGTTGTTTAGTTAAGAAAGTAATTCCTGGCTCGACGCCTGTGGCTCAACGGGCTAAGGTGCCAGCCACGTACACCTGAGCTGGCTGGCGGGTTTGAATCCAGCCTGGACCCGCCAAACAACAATGACGGCTGCAACCAAAAAAAAAAATGGCCGGGCGTTGTGGCGGGCGCCTGTAGCCCCAGCTACTTGGGAGGCGGAGGCAAGAGACTCGCTTGAGCCCAGGAATTGGAGGTTGCTGTGAGCTGTGATACCACCGCACTCTATCCAGGGGGACAGCTTGAGGTTCAGTCTCAAAAAAAAAAAAGAAAGTAATTCCTTTCTCCCTCACATCCATATTTGCCCATTAAAAGTCAGGCTAAATGTTGATTTTATTTTCCTTTTTTTTTTTTTTTTGGAAGACAGAGTCTCACTCTGTCACCCTGGATAGAGTGCCAGGGCATTAGCCTAGCTCACAGCAACCTCAAATTCCTAGGCTCAAGCGATCCTCTTGCCTTAGCCTCTGGAGTAGCTGGGACCATAGGAACTCACCACAACTCCCAGCTAATTATTCCCTTTTTAGGAGAGACAGGGTCTCACTTTGCTCAGGCTGGTTTCAAACTCCTGAGCTTCGGCAGTCCTCCTGCCTCACAGAATGCTAGGGTTATAGATGTGAGCTACTGTGCCCACCCAAAATAGTAAGGTTTTTAAAACTACCTCTGCCTGGGTTCCAAACCCCTCTCCAAATTCTGATTCAATTGCTAGGTAGAGCTTGGGCATTGGCAGGGTTTAGGGTGATTTTTTTTTTTTATTTTAAATTTTTAATTATTTTGGTTAATATTAGTTATATGTCTTTGTAGGGTACAATGTGATATTTTGGTATAGGCATATAATCAGGGTATGTCAAATCAGGGTAATTATGAACCCATCACCTCAGATATTTAACTTTTCTTTGTGTTAGGAATATTCCAATTCCACCTTTTAGTTATTTTAAAATATACTCTAACTTGTTACTGATGTAGTCACTTTGTTGTGCTGTCAAATATTATTCTAATAACTATATTTTAGCCTGCATTAGCCATCCACGCTTTACCCCCCTCTTCTTGCTACTCTGTCGGGCCTCTAATAATCATAACTCTACTCTCTGTCTTTGACAAAACCAAGACTCATTGGTTTTTCTTTTTTGAGACAGTGTCTCACTATGTCACGCTTGGTAGAGTGCATTGCTGTCATAGCTCACACCAACCTCAAACTCTTGGGCTTAAGTGATTCTCTGCCTTAGCCTCCCAAGTAGCTGGGGCTACAGGCACCTGGCACATTGCCGGGCTATTTTGTTTTGTTTGGGATTGGTTTGGTTGTAGTTGGCATTGTTGTTTAGGTGGCCCAGGCTGAGTTCGAACCTGCCAGCCTTGTTGCATGTGGCTGGCTCCGTAACCACTGTGCTACAGGTGCCGAGCCGAAACTGATTGTTTTAATATTAAGCCCCCACATATGAGTGAGAACATGAGGGACTTACCTTTCTGCATTTGGCTTTTTTTACTTCTTACAGTTTTCTCTAATTCCATCCATGTTGTTGCAAATGGCAGGGTTTCTTTTTTGTGGCTACACATACTGTGTGTATGAAGGACGATTTCCTTAGTCATTCATCCATGCTGGGCGCTTATGTCAATTCCATATCTTGGCTGTTGTGAGTCATGCTGCGTTCAACGTGGGAGAGCAGATTATCTCTTCCTATACTGAATTCCCCTCCTTTGGATATATACCCAGCAGTGGGACTGCCAGGTCACAGGCTGCATTTCAGCTTTGTGAGGCGCCTCCACCCTATTCTCCCTGGTGGTTGAGGTCATTTACATTCTCACCGACAGCGTCTGAGGGTTCCCCTTCTCCACGTCCCTGCCAGCATTTGTTATTGTCTGTGTTTTTGGTGACAGCCATTTTAACTGGAATGAAGTGATCTCTCATTGTAGGTTTGTTTTTTGGTTTGTTTTTTTTTTGGCTGGGGCTGGGTTTGAACCTGCCGCCTCTGGAATGTGTGGCCGTTGCCCTGCTCCTTTGAGCCGCAAGCACCGCCCTCTCATTGTAGTTTTTTTTTATTATTATTTTTTTTTTTGTAGAGACAGAGTCTCACTTTATCGCCCTGGGTAGAGTGCCGTGGCGTCACACTGCTCACAGCAACCTCCAGCTCTTGGGCTTAAGCGATTCTCTTGCCTGAGCCTCCCTAGTAGCTGGGACTACAGGCACCTGCCACAACGCCTGGCTA
>CAUYON010058528.1:0-23023 GCA_963573935.1 Arctocebus calabarensis
GTAAATGGTGGGGCCACACCTATGGTGCATCTTAGATGGGTTCAGACAAAACTTACTAAATGCAGAATACAAATGTCTTTATACAATAACTCAGAAAATGACATGATGGCTATGTCAAACAGTTTGATAAAAATGTTTCAGATTGTATATAAACCAGCACATTGTACCTCTTGATTGCACTAATACACACAGCCATGATTCAACAATAAAATAAATAAATAAATAAATAAATAAATAAATAAAAATGAAACACAACTATAGCCTAGGATGAAGGAGGGAAGGGGAGGAAGAGAAGGAAGGTGGGTGGGTCAATAGAGGGAGGGTTAGTAGGGGGACTACACCTATGGAGCATATTGCAAGTACAAGTTGGAGCTATCAGGTGTAGAACACAAATGTCTTAACACTATAATTGGGTAAATGAGGTGAGGGCTATGTTGATTAGTAAGATGTAAGCATTTCAATCTGTACAAATATAATCAACACATTGAATGCCATAATGGCATAAGTGTATTCATGATCTATGTACAAATGACAAAATAAAAGAAAAAAAAAAGAAATCTGGAGGTAGAGAGATAAGTGCATCCTCTTCTTGATTAACATCTAGAAAATAAGGAAGAATATTTTAAAATGAAGCTTAATTTAATGGAAAATGTGAATAATATTTCTACAGATACATCAACAAAGAAGAGACACATATAAAAAGTAAACTCCTGAAAAGATGCTAAGTATAATTAGTCATTTCGCTAGAATGGCTGAGATTTGAAAACTGACCATAACAAATGTTGGCAAGAAGAAGGTGTAAAACTCTCACACATAGTTAGTGAATGTGCAAAATGCTACAGCCACGTGTGAAAACAATTTAACAGTCTCTCGTCAAGTTAAAATACACTTACAGAACAACAAAGCAATCTCATCCCTAAACACACACCTCAGAGATATGAGAACAGACATCTATACAAAGCCCTGTGCACAAATGTCTATAGCAGTTTTATTAACAATATCCCCAAACAAAAGCAACCCAATTATTCATCAAGTGATAAATAAATTGTGGTATATCTATACAATGGAGTATCATGCAATGATAAAAATAAATAGTTATTAATATGTATTTGTATTTCCAACAATACAAATGAATCACAAAGGCACTATGTCAAGTGAAAGAAGCTAGGCACAAAGGCTCTATACTGTATGATTTTTTTAAAATGTTTTTATTGAAACAAATGGGAAATTTTATTATATGAGTTAATTTTCATATCCAAGCACAAGGATAATGCAAAATATTTTCCCATGCAAAATATTATATGCAGTAAATAACATACAGCGGTAACAATGCAGTGGAGGTTTCCTGGGAAGCAGATTCTCTGATAGAAATTTACATGCAGGAAGTGTATTTATTGGGCAGGAAAGTCTAGATGAGGACCAGTGGGAGTGGAAGAATGAAGCAGGATAGACAGAGCAAGAAGTTGAACTCCACCAAAGTCCCAACAAATGTCTCAGTTGATCCCTTGAGGAACCTCTGAATGATTTTTTTTTTTTGAGGTAGAGTCTCACTATGTCACCCTTGATAGAGTGCTGTAGCGTCACAGCTCATAGCTACCTCAAACTCTTAGAAGCAATTCTCTTGCCTCAGCCTCCCAAATAGCTGGAACTACAGGCACCCATCCCAATGCCCAGCTATTTTTTTGTTGGAGTTGTCATTGTAGTTTAGCAGGCCTGAGTTGGGTTCAAACCCACCTGCCTTAGTGTATGTGGCCAGTGCCCTAACCACTGAGCATGGGTGCCAAGCCAGTATAATTTTTTTTTTATTAGCCAGTCAAGAAAGGCAAAACTATAGAGACAAAAATACACTAGGTGTTGTTAGGAGCTGGGAATAGAATTGTGTCTAAAGAATCACAAGGAAACTTGTTGAGGTGATAGAAGTATTTTAGACCTTGGTTGTGGTGGTGTTTATAAGATTACATACATTTGTCAAAATTCATCCCATCGTACTCCTAAAAAGTGTAGTATTTTAACTGTATGCAAATTATACTTTAATAAATCTGACTTTTGAAAAAATGAGCCTTAAGATCTAGATAACATTGTTCAAACCAACAATGTTATCCTTTAAAAAATACTTAAAAAGATATTCAAGGCATAAAACATGATACTTTAACATACATATGTATTGTTGTAATGATGATCACAATCAAATTAATTGTTATATCCATCATTACCAATGCTGTACATCATATCCCCAGATACACCACATTTTTTTAATCCATTCATCCATCAATGGGCTTGTAAGTTGTTTCCATACCTTAGTTATTGTGAATGATGCTGCGGGTGAAAATACCTCTTTAAGACATTAATTTTGGTTTTTCTTTTTTTTTTTTAATATATACCCGGAAGACTGATTGCTGGATCCTATGGCAATTCCATTTTAGCTCTTTAAGGAAACTCCATGCTATTTTCCACGATGGTTGCACCAATTTACAGTCCTCCCAGCAGTGTACACGGGGCCCTTTTTCTCCATTTCCTTCTCCATGCTTGCTACTTCTTATTTTTTTATAGTAGCCATCCTATCAGGTGTGAGGTGATGTCTCTTTGTGATCTTGACTTGCATTTCTATGACAATTAGTTATTTTGAACATCTTTTTATAAATCCAGTGGTCATTTGTATTTCTTCTTTGGAAAATGTTTATTCAGGTCCTTTGCATGTTCTTGGATCAGGTTGTTTGAGGTTTATTTACTGTTGAGTTGCATGAGTTTCTTACATATATCTGATATTAATCTCTTATTATATATAAGATTTATCAGATGTAAAGTTTGTAAGTATTTTCTCCCATTCCATAGGCCTCCTTTTGATTTTTGTTGATTGCTTCCCTTCCTGTGCAAAAGCTTTTTGGTTGTATGTAGTCCCACTTGTTTTTGCTTTCGTTGCCTGTGTTGGGAGTCATATTAAAAATAAAAAGTGTTGTTAAAATGTCTATACTCTCAGAAGGGTGAATGACACGTGTGATAAGGCTATTTTGAACTGTCTGGGTCTGTATGACCTGGGCTATTATGGAAATGAGTCTGATTAAGACTCTGCAGGTGGGTTGTTTTGAGAACAGATTAATTAAGACTCTGGAAGACTTCCAAGAAGCAGATGATGCTCCTCAAAGTGGTGTATAAAACACAGAGACTGCATTTTCCATGGTGCCTGCAGTAACCAGGATGGAGTCCAGCTTACTATACATGTCAGTAATAAATATTTTCCTTTTCTCCATAAAACCTTATTAGTTTCCTTCAATTATTTCAGCAACTACCTTAAGCCACCCACAACCCTGACAATACTACTGAAAGTAGTTTGCAGATTCAATGCAGTCCCTGTCAAAATACCAACAGCAGTTTTCACAGAAATTCCAATTCACACGGAACCACACACACACAAACCTGAATAGTCAAAACGATCTTGAGAAAGAAGACAAAACTGGAGGCATTATACTCCCTGATTTCAAAATATACGTGTTATTCTAAAAGGTACAGTTAAAAACAATGTGCCATTGGCATAAAAATAGACATGTGGACCAATGGAAAAAATAGAGAGCCCATAAATAAACCTGTGAACATATGGTAATCTTTGATAAGCGCGCCAAGAATACCAAATGGAGAGGGGAAAGTTACTTCAGTAAATGATGGTAGGAAAACTAAATACCTACATTGAAAAGAATGAAATTGGACCCTTGTCTTACACCATATACAAAAATTAACTCAAACTGTATTAAAGATTTAAATGTAAGATCCAGACATAGCCAACCTTCGGCCCATGGGTTGCACATGAATTATCTGAGAACTTTGTTTGCTGATTCGTGGAGGCAATATCACAAAAATTTTACAAAGACTTTTTTTTTTTTTTGTATTTAATGTGTGGCTCAAAACAACTCTTCTTCCAATGTGATACAGAAAAGCCAAAAGGTTGGACACCCCCCAAATCCCTAGGAACAAAATATAGACAACCAAGTCATGTTTTATAATAAACTAGAATTTCTCAGGTTGACTGAAAAGAACACCTTGTCCTCCTCAGACCAGGCAGCAGAGATAGTAGGTGCTGTCGAGTGGGAGGGTGAATTTATGAAAACAAACAAGTAAATGAACCTTACCAATCTGTAGCTCAACTGTGAGACAAAACCAGAAGAATTTTTTCAATAACTTTAGGGCAAATAGCCTATACTTTACAGATAGTAGTATGACATAGAATTGAAAAGTTTTGCAGTAGATTTTTCATGTAACATTTTTTAAATAAATGTATTCTTATCTCATATTCCTTGATCTTAATTGCCCTTATTCCTACTATAGAGTTTGTCCATTAATTTACATTTTAATTCCTTATTTATCATTCTTTCTGCAGACTTTCTGTATCCATTTCAAAATTCCCTGGTCCTTCTGTAAATATGCAGCAGCCGGCAGCAATGTAGTCACAGTCTATGAGGTTCGATGAATCTGTCCTCCTTTGTTACAGAATGTAGTTTCTTGTCATTAGAATTCACTTGTAGTACAATGATAGAAACACACTTTGCATGAAAGGGCAACCTTTGAAAAGAGATGAATTCAGCAATGTGCAGAGATAGGGTTTCCCCCTTTCAGTATTCTTGTCCTTTAATTAATTTAATGCCACTGTAATTAAATGTGTTTAAAAAAGAGATATACTTGGAAAGTTTTGTGTAATTTGAAATGCTTTAGGAAGAAAAGGCTATAAATTTTTTGCTGATCTATCGCATAGGTCATTTCAGAAAACATTTGTTTATCCTCGAAGGACACAGAGTATCCACAGAGTTTTCACTATATTGGAACAACATTCACAAATGGACCAAAAACACCACGATGAATGAGTAACCTTCATTGTGCTGTTTTCAGGTGAAGAGGGACAAGGTGACGGGTCACACATTTCAGGAAGCCTAGAGCAAGGTAGGTAAAATACAGCTCAGAAATTTAAACACGTGTACCATTTGAAAATAATTTTTTATGTGCTATAAAGGGGAAAGAACAATGAATTGTACATTTTTGGTGGCAGCCTGGATAGGTTACATGCTTGGCCTATAACCTCCAGTAAATTCCTGGCTGGACCAGGGTTGGTGCCCCTCTCAGGACCACCAGCTCTTCTACTGTATCATGGTATAATATACTAATTATTAAACTACTTTGTTAGATTTCTTTCCTTTTTTTGAGACAGAGTCTTACACTCTTGCCCTGGGTAAAGTGCTGTGGAGTTGTCATAGCTCACAGCAACCTCAAACTCAAGGGATCCTCTTGCTTCAGCCTCCCGAGTAGCTGGGACTACCGGTGCCTGCCACAACAGCTGGGTAATTTTTCTATTTTTAATAGTGACAGGGCCTCTCTCTGGCCTGCCTTGGCCTCCTAGAGTGCTAGGATTACAGGCATGAACCATTACTCCTGGCCTAGAGTATTTTAATTCAAAATAAGATACCAATTTTTCACTTGTTTCAGAAACCTAGATCAGTAGTTAGCAAGCTTATCTGTAAAAGGACAGAAAGTAAATACTATAGACTTTATAGACCACACACAGTCTCTGTCACCTGTCTTCGTTTGTCTGGTTTTGTTTTACCACCCTGTGAAAATCTCAGAACCATCCACCATCCTTAGTGCCATGGCCATACAAAACAGCTGCAGGCCACTCTGTCCCACAAAGCAGGCCAGGTGACTGTGTGCCCACCTCGGCTTTAAAGCATTGTTATTTTAATGATGGTAAAACTCAGAGCTCCTGACAACATGCACTGGGCTGCAGTGGTTCACCCTTGGGGTGAACGACAACCAGAGCTTTGGACTTGTGTCTCAGTCATTGTCTGGTCAAGCTGGTCACCGGCCTTCCCTGTGCACACAGGAAGCACATTTCGGGATCATGGGGACCATGTGGTAGTGGAGTGAAGGAGGACAGCATTATCCAAATGGAACAAGCCTGGATAGCTGCTTCCCTTCCAAGCTTAAACTGTTTATGCTCACCGTGTTTCAAATTTATTTCCCCATAAATGAGGACACCAGTGATATCAGAGCTCTTCTAATGTGCGAATGTTCGGTTTATCAGGAGGGCCTCTATCACTCTAGAGAGCCCACACCGAGAGGGGAGACTGGGCATGCCCCTCACCTCTCTCCCCAAGAGCCTCCAAATGAGTAAAACAAATGAATCATCTACCTAACTATTGGCACTTTAAAGAACAAAGGCCTCGATGTGCATCCACTGTGTTTTTGCAGAAGACAATGAAGTGGCTTAGGCTTTACAGAAGAATGAACCTCTGTAAATGGTTTAAAAGATTATTAAAAGCATATAGACAGAGATATACATATATACATAGATACACATTGATATATCTATATATTCAAGTAATTTTGCTCTGACAACTCTCCCATGTATTATAATAGAGAAAAATACTCTATCAGGAAGAAAGACTGTGCATGACATAATCCTAGCAGTTACCATTTATTGAGTGCTGACAACACAGAATACGGCAGTGACTGTAAATGTAAACAATCAGTGTGATTTTTATCCCCACTCTGCAGATGAGGAAACTGAGCCAAAGAGACAGCTAGACCCAATGGTAAGTGGTCAAGCTGGTGTTCAAGCGCTACCCATCACTCTGGTGTCCACAGAAGCCACCCAATTAGACAGACACTAGGATTTTGAGTACTTAGAGGGATATGTTTTTATTAAAGCATGCCAACAATGTGATAGGTAACTTAGCTGCCATTTAATTTATTTGAGTAAATCATAAAAGTAAAAAGATACTTCTTCATTACTAAGGTTATTTTTTGAATTATAAAACTATTATTTTTGACTTATAAAACTCAAAAAATGCATACATCTATGAAAGCATCACATTGAACCTATAAATATATATAATTTTTGCCAATGATACCTCAAACTGGAAAAAAACTCAAAATGCCATTCCCTGTTATCTCATGGTGACTACAAAATGCTATTTTAGAATACCCTGTAAAATGTTTAGTCAAAACCAATCAGATTGGCCGGGCATGGTGGTTCATGGCTATAATCCCAGAACTCTGGGAGACTGAGGAGGGTGGATTGCTTGAACTCGCAAGTTTGAGACCAGCTTGAACAAGAGCGAGACCTGTGTCTCCTATAAATGAAAAACTGAGGCAAGAGTTGGAAGCTCCTGTGAGCTGTGATGCCACAGCACTCTCTGAGGGTGACAAAGGGAGATTCTGTCTCTACATAAATAAATAAATAAATCCAACCAGATGTATTGAGAGTAATAAACAAAACATAAGCAACCGAAGTAAGAATATAGTTGCTTTAGTCCATCAACACATTAAAAACACACCCTACGGTGCATCTTAGAAGGGTACAGGTGAAACTTACTGAATGCAGAATGTAAAGGTCTTTACACAATAAGTAAGTAAAGGCCATGAATGCTGTTAACCAGTTTGATGAAAATGTTTCAGATTGTATATGAAACCAGCACATTGTACCCCATGATTGCATTAATGTACACAGCTATGATATAATAATAAAAAAAAAAACAGAAATAATACAAACTGTAAAACCAGGCTGCAAATAGTAAACAAACTTAAAATCCTAAGAAAAGAACTATAACCTTAAAAAGTACGAAGATTTTAAAAGCCGTATTAAAAGAAAATTCCCCCCAAATATTAATTACACTTGTAGCAGCAGCACTTGATACTGTTACATGGAGAGTTTCAAGTACTTTAAAAAAAATTGACACAAATTATATACATATGTTTTGTACAAATTAATGATTAAAATATATATACATCATAAAATGGGTACGGTGTCTTTGCATGAATTAGTCTTGAAATGCCTATGCTGATATGAACTTGTGATAAGGATCACTGTACCTTAAAAAGATGACATTTAGTACCTTATGCTAAAGATGACGTTACAGTACAATGCAAGCTGAAATGACTGAATTTATTTTTCTTAAAGTTTGAGGTCTGTCATTTTAACTCTGTGTGGCTGTTCTCTGTGTCAACTCTGCAGAAAACCTGTCTATGTCTCTTTCGTCACTCTTGGCTTGACCCAAAGATTCACGGGGCAAACCTAAGGCCAATATTGAAGTGTTAAGATGTATTTGGGGACACCAGGCCTGTTGGATGGGTCACTTAAAGGAAGAGTAAGAAAGTTGGGTTTTGAAAGACAGGAGTGATTTGAAAAGCACAGGTTGAAGCCCGCACACTGTACCCCATGATTGAACTAAGGTACACAGCTATGATTTAATAAAAAAAAAAAGAAGAAAAGAAAAGCACAGGTTGAAAAGAAGTGGGAACGCCATGGGCAGGTCGGAGGCTCACTGCCCAGAACAAGGACGAAGGACTCGGCACACTCAAGGAGGGCTGAGAGGACCATGTGGTTTCAGGATAAAATTCATAGGAAAGTAGTTCAAGATCCCTGAAGAAAGAGAGGGGGCAAGTTTGCGGGGTGCCACAGAGAGATGGGTAAGCAGTTGGAACTGCATCCCAGGGGAAATTAGGGACCTTGACTCCCAGGCCTGTGACACTCAGGGGTAGTATAAACCAGACCACTGCTTAATCTCTGCCTGCCTCACCGTCCCCACCCTTAACACAGGCATAAATCTGTGTCACTTGGAGTATGTGTTAAATGAGGCAGGAAGGGTGAGTCTTTTAAAACAGGGCCTGGCATGATAATCTAAATGCCAGTAAGTGACAAAGTCCCCTCAGTTTATGAAGTACATGTAACCACGGTCATACTCTATTATTTGAGGCTATGGTTGGTAGCAAGATCCTTGCAGCACCTGTCAGAGCTGAGACCGATGGGCAGGTGTCACTGTAATTGAGAACCCTGGACCTTCCTGGAAAGGGCTCCTTAATCCCGCCTGTCCTTTGTGATCACGTGTAAGCCCATAAGTTAGAGTCTCTTCACACAGCTTGGTGTTGGCACCTGTCAGAGCTCTGGCATCATGGCCCCAGCGTGTGCCTAGGATGGTCCACACCTCACTCCCGTCCAGGACCCCCCTGAGAGCAAGCCCAGGGGACACACTTTGTGATGCCTGTTGCAGGAGTGGAAGGTTGGCTGGATACATGAAGCTACGGCACGGGAGTGTGGGCTGGCTGGTGGCTGAGAAGCGTCCTTTGCTAACACTCCTCCTCCGGCCCCTTGTGCCTGAGCTGTCAGGGCGCAGTAAGGTCATCACAGGCTCTTACTGAAGACTTACCGAATTCCTGGCCTGCAAGAGCGCACACCCACTGGTGGTGCTGTTCCTGGTTGATGGCGACCCTTTGAAAGATTCAGACCACGCGGGAATGGTCTGGAAAGGTCTGTGGTGCACCAGAGTTGTCCTGCTGTGTGTGGACCTGTCAGGAGGGTCTCTAATTAACTCTAACACTCAATCAAGAACAACTCCAGAAGGACCGAGTGACTTCAGGGAAGGTTTCCTGTCTCTGCACCGCCAGTCTTCAAAAGACTTTGGAGCAAAAGCTATTTTAGGCACTATGGTCAAATCAATAAAGCAGCCCTTTTCAGAAATATGTCCTTCCTCCGACAACTGCCAATTTTATTGTTAAAGAAGCCAGTAGTCAGTTCTGATGGTGAGATTAGAAGTAAAACAAATCAGAGATTCACATAAGTAATAGGGAGATTGGTGGCTAAAAAAAAAAAAAAAAAAGTAAGAGAACCAGAGAGTTTACAAAAATGGGCACTTTAAGTCAGGAGCACATGAAGCACCAGACCATGCACCGCCTGCTCAAGTGTGCTCCCTGTGGCAAGAACGGCTTCACCCCTTTGCACATGGCTGTGGACAAGGAGACCAAATGTAGGCCGCTACCCAGTGGGCAGATTCCCCTCCCTCCACGTGGTCCAAGTGTTGCTTGACTGCTGACCCAGACAGCAGGGACTTTGACAACAACACCCCACTGCACATAGCAGCCCAGAACAACTGCCCCGCAATCATGAATGCCCTCGTCGAAACAGGGGCCCACATGGATGCCACCAATGCCTTCAAGAAGATGGCCTATGAGCTGCTGCATGAAAAGCTGCTGGCCAGGAGCACCACGCAGCCCTTCAACTACATGACCCTGCCGTGCCTTGCAGCCTGAGCCTTGGACAAGAACAAGATCCCCTACAAGGGCTTTATCCCAGAAGAACTGGAGGCTTTCATTGAACTGCACTGACCTGTCTAGAGTGTTCACTCCCTCGGAGAAGTCTCAAGAGTGTGTGGCAGATTCTTGTTTTTGCCTTCTCTAAACAGCCAGCAAATCAGGATAAGGGCTCTTCCACCTCTTATCCCCTTTGCCTGCAGGCGGAGGGGGAGGACTTAGCTGTTGGTTCTAGAAGCCTTCATGAGCACATACTAGAAGGACTTTCTGCAGAAGCCCACCCATCATCCTGAATTGGGAAAAGATGCAAGACCTTCCCTGTATCCTGTCTACCTGGGTTTTAGCAGCCTTTACCTTCTTACCTACAGGCAGAGGGACAAAAGCCATTGCCTTCCTTCCCTGCTAGAAATGTAGGAAGAAGTTGAGAATTGATCTGCTTTCCCTTGCCTCTTATGTGGCTGGGTAAATCTAGCTGCCAAATACAGTATTAGCACTGGGGGGCTCCCAAGGTCAAGAGTTCGAAAATCAAGATGCAAGACCACCTCTTATTTCTTCCAGCATATTAATGCCCTGCTCTTGCATCACCATAGTCATGGGTGTTCAGGCAGGGCTTTGCCCAGGGCAGCCTGCCTCTTGCATAGCGTTCATTTGGTTTGGTGTTTTGTTTATTTGATAAGCAGGTTACAAGCATTGCACAGAAGTTCTGAGATTTTACTGCCTTTTTTTTTTTTTAAAGAATTTCGTTTGTCTGACTCCAATATAAGTTAATTTCAAAAAAATGGGCACTTTATAAGCCCACCCTGAGTCTTCTTCCGCCAGTAGGGTGCTGAGTGTTATACAACGGATGGGTGCCCAGTGCACCTGCTCAGGGTCCCCGTTGGCCAGGTGCCCCGATAAGACAGTGCCTGGAGCTTCACCCACCAGTGTCAGAGCACTCAGCAAGCCTGCCAGCACTCCCAGTGCAGCTGGGCTCCCCACTGCCAGGACTGTCACTTCAGGGTACATTTTTAACCTCAGTCTTTCTGAGGACACTGTCCCTTTCAATTAGCAGGCAGTGATACTGGGCTAAACAAGAGATTTCACAAAACTCTGTTCTAAGAATATCTCACTGAGCTAACACAGAAGCACAAAAACTGTTAGAAATAAAGTGAGGTGAATTTCCTAAAATATTTCCATTTCCTCAGCTTTCCTATTAATCGCCATTAATCCTAAATGTTTAACTTCTAACAGTGAAATGGAACATTTCGTGTGTCCATACCAGTATTTTTCAACCTTTTTTTAATCTCATGGCACACTTGAACCTACAGTTAAATTTCTGTGGCACACACATTATATCAACCAAGAAAAAGTGTAAAAGAAAGAATATACTTACTGACCTTTGACTTCTTTTGAAAATAATTTAACTAATTATCTTTAAATCTTTTTCATGGTACACCTAAGGTCCTCTCATGATGTACAGTGTGCACACTGACTGAAAACCACTGGTCCATTCTGACACAGGCACGGTGTTGGGAAAACAGATGAGTCGGACAAAACGTCCTGCTCCCAAGGGAGAAGTAGACTAATGTCACAGGAACATTTCCCGGCTGTTAATTCCTGACTTCTCCTGTCCTTCGTTTCTGCCCTCCCTTCCTTTCTGGCAGGAGGTCAACTAGCTAAATCTCTATCCCTACCAGGTGGTAAGGAAGAAGGTTGCAGCTCATTGAAAACCTGTCTCTCGTGCATGTTGATAGTTAGAGCTACTCCCCATTCATTTATTGTTAACTTTTAAAATATGCCATAAACGTACTGGTTCAAAACAATCACTGTGTTAGGAGGAGCTGGGGTCTTTCATCCTCCTCATTCTCAGCCCTCCTCTGCCACAGATAAACTTTTCGGTTTTTACTCATTTCTTGTATATTTTTATGCAGTTTATTTTTGTGTTTCATTGTGTGATATAACACCAAGACAAAAGTACACAGAAAACACATGATGATAAGCCCAATGTGGTCCATCCATACAAAAGAATATTATTCAGCCTTAAAAAGGAATGAGATTCTAATATACACGGCAAGGTGGTTGACCTTGAATATATTATGCTTAACAAAAGAAGTGAAACAGAAGAACAAACATCATTTGAGTCTATTTGCATAAAATGTCCAGAATTAGGCAAATTCATGAAACAAATAGATCACAGGTTAGCAGGGGCTGGAGGAGAAAGGAGAATGGGAAGATAGTGTTGAATAGCCACAAAGCTTTTGTATCGGATGATGAAAAAGTTCTGGAGATGGACGGTGGTACTTATTAGCTTCTTTGTTAATCATGTCATCTAAATCTTCTATATCCTTCACTTTTTTCCACATACTTTTTCAATTCCCAGAAAAGTTACACGTTAAGAGTCCCCCAATACTAATGTATCTCTCTATTTTTCCTTGTACTTTTTTTGCTTTATACCTTTTTCAGGCTATATTATTAGTAGCATAATTTTTTTATATTATTAGTAGCATAATTTAATATTATAATAACTCCCTGATGGATTAAATTTTTTCACCTATTTATAAATGTTTGAAAATTTTATCCTATGTTTATCCTTTCAGGGCCCGCACTTGCAATTCAAACAGACCTACTAATATCTTCATGCTCCTTTTAGATCATACAAGATCTTTAGAGTACAGTTCTTCACTTGCCCCATCCAACGAACAGACATACAAGTTTTTTGTTTTATCCTATTTTAATTTTATCTCATTTTATTTTAAAATTTATATTCTTATTTCAAGACAGTCAATGTTATTTTATAGAGGTGTCTACATACGAAGTCTGACAATTACATTTGTGAACTTGTCCTAGAAAACGTGCTACATATCTGGTTGCTGAATACTCGTTGCTGAATATCCCTGCGGTTACCTTTGAAGTACTCACCTTGGGAAGCTGTGCACTGATGCCAATGCCTACGCCACCCTTCGAAGCAATTTCAGAACTCTTTTTCTGGAAGGACCATCAGAGCTGTCATTGTATGGTAATTAAGTTTATGATAATTAAATTGTGAACTTGCTACTTTGTGCTTCCCTTAGCAATACTGTACAAACAATTGGGTAAGGTCTCATAACCCCGGTATGCCAGTGTCTCTCAGCTGCGTTTGTGTGGATGTGTGGCCGTGTCTTGCTGAGTGGCGCTCATTATTGGTGCATGTTTTGTGTGCCATATGATGACAGCTTTGCTGGTCATTCCAGAAAAAGTTCCAAAATTGCATCCGTGCACAGCTTCCCCAGGGGAGCACTTTGAAAGTGACCCATATTTTCCACTCTCCATGATCATCTTCTTGCATCTCAGTCCTTTTATCCAGAATCACTTTATTTCTGCCTGAAAGTTCCTGCTCTCGCCTTTCCTTTTAGTAAGAGGTGAGTGGAAAACTCTTAGAATTTTTGCTTCTGTGAGTTTTTGTGTCTATAAATCTGAATATATCTTCATTTTGGCTTCAGAACCAAATCTTCATTTTGCTTTTCTCTGGGTATAGAATTTTAGATTATCATAATTGTTCAGCCTTCTGACGGTAACTAGCTTTTCTCTCTGGCTGTGTGTTAACTGTTCTGTGTGGTTTTGGTATGCAGCAACTTTACTGTGCCGGCTATAAGATACGGGCTTCCTTGACGGGGTCCAGTCTGAGATCTGATGGTCTTCTGAGAAACACTGTCTTTCACATTTCTGAAAGCTTCTCAGCCATGTGTCTTCAGATATTGTCTCCATACCATTATTTGTGTTCTCTTTATCTGGAAATTTGATTATACTAAAACTCAGCATTTTGTCTTCAAAGTCCCAGATTCTCATTCACATGTATCATTTATCTTTCTCTGCTATGTTCTAGAAAATTCTCTCTTATATTCCAGTTAACAAATCCTCTTTTCAACTGAGCCTAATTTGTTATTAAACATAAATCTAGATTTATAGCTAAAGCACTGTATTTTTTAACTTCCATAAATCTTATTTGGTTGTTTTTTCCCAACATGCTAGATTTATACTTTTCTACTCCAGGAAATATTTGTAACCTGTTGCTTATTTTATTGACTAGACTACTGTAGATTTTTAAAAAATAATCTATGTTGACAATTACAATAGCCAAGGGCTCTGTGTCTGCTGTCTTATTTCTCTGACTCTCAATAATGTTTCCTTATTTTTGTTTAAGGCAAGGTGTCCAACTAGTGGCCCATGAATGCTGATTTGTGAAGTCTTTTTTTGCTTATCTGTGGCATCAGATATCATGAAAAGTATGCAGGGACAAATTTTGCTAATCGGCTTCTGTTAGTTTTTGTGTATTTAAGGTGTGGCCCAAAACAACTCTTATTTCTCCAATATGAGTCAGATGGGAATAAAAAAGATTGGACACCCCTGGTTTAAGGTTTAGCTTGTTTTTAGTTGTCTGTTTCTTTTTTACTGAAAACTGTTCATTTTCCTTGGCAAATCTTTTGTGGAGACTCTGAGGCTTAAAAAAAGAGATACTCCCCACTCAACCCTCCTCTACATAGCTCCTGCCCAATCTCGGCCATCCTTTCTGTCAGACTTTACATCAGCGCCTGCTCCAGATATTACACATAGAAAGTATAGTTTTGTACTTCTTTGTGGGCCATATACCCTTTGGACGTGGATTTCTGGGGGCATTTTGTAAAATTTGTCCCAGGCTCACAGGTGCTGCTGAACAAACTCTGCGTAACGAATGTGTGTGTTCTGCTCTGCGCTGGGCACCATGACGTAAGGTCAGCAGGGGTTGGCGGTTACTCTCCGACCTTTCCCACGGCCTGGAGGAAGTGTGGTCTCTCCTCCTCTGCGGGACACGGTCCAGGAGTCCGGTGGGTGCCGGAAACCATGCTCGTACCAAACCAGCGCACACTAGGCGGGCACTTCTCTTTTCTTCACACTTTCATGGGTAGAATATTTGTTCTTAGTGTAGATTTTAGCATCCTCAGCATACAACCTTTTTTTTTTCTTTCCCCTTTTCTCTTGAAGGAAGCACTTCAAAATGTCCCTTGGTCTGAATCGCTATTACTCTCGTACCCTGGGGCCGTTATGAAGTGAAATAAGGGGGACTTGGACAGAAGTACTGTGACACTGTGACAGTTGATCTGAGGACAGAGATGGCTACGGGGTGACTCTCAGGATGGGAACGTCCACACTGTGGGGACGTTGAACAAAGGCAGATTACATTCCGGCAGAACAGAGTGGGACAGCATATTTCATCACACTCCTTGGAATGGCATGCAATTGAAAACTCAGAAATGGTTTATTTCTGGAATTTTCCAATTAGTATTTTCAGACCTGGGTTGACCTCTAGTCATTAAAAACTTGAAAAACAAAACCGAGAGTAAAGGGGACTATTGTGCTTATTTTTCTTACCCCTAACTTGGTCTGTTTGCCACTTTGAAAAAAAAGCTATTTTTAGCCACAAATATCTGAAGCTCTATTCTTGATGTGTTTTCATCCTCAGATGAAAATGTACAATTTCCAAGGACGACATTAGGTCTTAGTTACAGGCTGGTAAGAGGGAAACCAGGATAACAACCTCTTGTATGTATTGAAACTCTGTTATGTATGGTTCATCATATGCCAGGCCAGAGTTAAGTACCACACAGTGTATATTTCCAGTGCTTTTCCAAACTGTGAAATGTGCACCAGGGAATATTATAACTTTATGTCAGATATGGACTAACTTAAATTTTTTTCAGATATAGATTTATTTGGACATGTTTTTGGAAAAAATGTAATGACATTACATCATTGATTTCATGGATATCATGAATATGGCTTAGGATGAGACTAAGCGCTCCACACGCTTAAATAACCTAATTTGAAAGCAGTTCAAAGAAAGTAAAGTTAAATATATGATAGCACAAGTACAATTGCATGTGACAAAAATCATGGAGGTGCTCCATGAGATTGACTTCTAGGGTCCCTCTGGTTGGTTTCATGGCTACTAGAAATAGGGGAGAAAGCAGGAGGGCACCTCACGTGTGTGTTATGTATGTGTGTATATATGTGTGTGCGGTGTGCATGTGTGTGTGGTGTGCATGTGTGTGTATATGTGTGTGTCTCTGTGTGTGTGTAGGGCTTTGGGGTCAGCCTGCTGGGTTCAGCTGCTGGCTTTCCTGTTTATTTCACTCTCTGAGCTTGGACAAGTCACTTGGCCTTCCTCATCTGCAGAATGTGGGTGATGACAGTACCCACATTACAGTGTGGAACCAAGAGCCAAGCACAGTTGACTATTAGAAGCCAGGCCATGAACTCTCCCGGGCCAGTAAATGGGTTTGACCTCATGTGCTAGTTTGAAGGATTGGAAGAAACTGCCTTAGGCACTGGGTTGGCAAATACTTGAGGCTGCATGGGAAGAGGTGAATAGGGAAGGTAAGACACCTGCCTGGGCGTGCACTCCCTCCCCTCCCCAGCACTGGCTGCTGTGCCTCTGCAGGCCCCGTCACTGCTCACAAAAGACACAGGTAGGCCCCAAGACCTGAAGCAAGTCCACCGGTTAGCTTCTTACTGATATCATCACCTCACTGAGAAAGACATATCGTATTCTAAGAGTAAGACTCTGAAATCACATAAGTTGCATAAAAGTATTTTACTTTCATCAAGTACTACTGGGCTCTTCTTCAGTTATGTTCTGCAAAGGAAAGCTATTGCAACGTCTCAGTAAGCTTGGCCGTTGTCAGATTTTTCTGAAAGAAAAGGAAGAGAGTAGAGGAGAGGAAGGAAGAACGGGAGGATGAAGAGGAAAAGGGGAAGTGAAGGAGTTTGGGGGGCAGCACCATGTGGCTGTGGTCAGTCATCGGCCAACACTCTCAATGCATCCTCCCAACTTGGGAAGTTCTCAAATGCAATGAATGTGTTCAGCACAAACCTTCCTTCCCCAGTCCAAACAGAGGGCAGACACACTACCAGGACCATCCTAGCCTTTGGAAGCACAGCAAAGCAACCGCCCCAAACTGGCCCTTTCAGGAGGAGACAGTTCCAGTCTTCTTGGCACTGCCTCCTGCTAGCAGTTCACACTCAGTCTTGCCATCATCTTGGTATTCATCTAACCATCTGCCATGGAAGGAGAGAAGACAATTAATATGACAGAACATCAAAAGAAGGCACATTACTTAGAAAGGAAAACAAAATATGGAAAGGATTTAAAGAGGTCTTTAGACAGAAGCTTAGAAATTTTAAAAAGCATTCAAGATTTCAAGTCACATCAAATTATGTTTAGGAATCCAACCTCAGCAAACCTTTGTCCTATATTCGAGTTGAAATATTGGTTCACCATAAAGCTGTGCTTTTAGAAAAGTCCTATGGTAATCTCACAAACATTATAATACATCTTAAAATCAGGAAAAAAATGTCTCATTTGGAGTTTCCATAATGGTAGCAGTGATTTCTTTCCTATTATGTTACTGGCAGGTATTTACAGTAGCTAAACCCTCAAACTCTAGAATGGCACCCTTCAGAAAATAGAACACAAGCTACATATGGTAAAGAAGTAGAAAGAAAAAAGTAAAATTAAATTTAATATTTTTCATTCCCATCAGTTCAAAAGATTATCATCTCAACATACAATAAATATAAAAATTATACTGCATTCCACTTCATTCTGCATGTTTGAAAGCTGGCATGTGTCCTACGCTTACAGCATGTCTTAACTCAGAGCAGTTAACACATGGCCTGAGCCTCCCTCTGGGGACCTTCCAGTTCTGGAGTGAGTTGTACATTATTGATATCAGTCCTGACTCCACCAATTATGTTGGGTAAGAAATTCACCCTCCTTGTGCCTCAGTGTCCGTGTATGTGAAGTAGACGTGTCACAGAGTTTACCTATAGGCTTGCTGTGAGGACCAGATGAGTTTAGGGATGAAGCTCTGGCTTCACCATGCCCCCTACTCCTTGGTAATAAATAACGGTGATGGATCCTCCTTTGATTTTCTCTCCAGGAAGACAGAAGACAGGATGGAAACTTCAGAGGGTCCCACAACAGAATAGACCCATCAAGGTTTTGGTTCCTTTTAAATGCCATAATAAACTTATAAATAACTTCTTTCTCTGAGAACTTTTCTTTTCTCATCATTAGAAGGGAACTTGAGGTTAAACAGTTGGTATATTCTGCTGGGAAAGAGAGTAAATCCTGCATCTTCTAAATGCTTCAAATCTAAGTAGAATTTTCTGATGAAACAATTTTATGACAAACTCAATAGCTTGGGCAGGGATCTCTTCCATAGAAGATAAATGACAATCATGGTGGAATAATGGCAACGGCAGAATGACAGACACTAAATTAAAATTTTTCACAGTCCCGAGGGCCAGGAGACCTGCTCTCTGCCTGACTCGTCTGAGCTGTGCTTGTCGCTAAGCTCTTCAGGTCAGTTTTCGCACCTGTTGAAGCTCGAGACTAAATGTTCCCTCTGGTTTCTTCCATCTCTGATGGAACAGCGAGAAGACTTTAGTGTTAAGCTAATGATAACAGTGCAGTGATAAGCCTGTGTGCAGCCTGTAATAATACAGGGTAGTATAATAAAACATCTTAAGTACTTCCGTCTGCCTCATTTTGTCCCTATAAATCAAATTTCCAAGGTTTGTAATTTTTCTAAAATACAGAAATAAGTCACCTCCATCTTGACATTTGCTCCTTCTCATTCATTGCCAATGAAATTTTGGCTCTGAAGAGAATGTGACTATTATCACCTGCTCTCAATGACTTTTGATTTTGTTAAGAGTGCTACATTTAGAAAACTAATAAGCTTTTATTTAGTCCTTCTTTATTTCATAGTTGCCATAACATCCAGAGCAATGAATCTTATTGTATAATATTAAACATAGCTTCATCTGAGACCAAATATCTAGACACGGTATGGAACCAAATGTTGTGTATGTGCTGGCCAATATGGCAGCCACTAACCATCTGTGTCTACTGAGCATTTGAAATGTAGCTAGTACAACCAGATAATGGAACTTTTTATTTCATTTGTTTTTAATTAATTTAAATTTAATTAGTCATATGTTCTTAGGGGTTACCATATTGGACTGTGCAGATACAGATTTTTTTAAAAGATACAAGTTAGTCAATTATTTGGAGAGTTATAAATACTTGAATTTAGGCCCTAGAAATAAAGATAAGTTTCCCCCTTCATTTGTATGTAAGGCATTATGTCTAAAGATTTCTTTTAATCTTAAATTGTGTCTACAACAATAACATTTGCCATCACAGGGCCACTAATAATTGCAAGACATTTTGTAGGTAGTTTGTGTACACTATCTGAAATCCTCAAACAACCCTGTGAAATAGGTGTCATTACTGCCATCTCACATGAGGACAAGCTGAGGCTCCCAGAGTTAGACAGTAGCAGTATTATAATTCAAATGTAGTTCCAAAAAGCTTCAATCTTTGCTCCTTGGACTTATTAATTAACAAGAAGATTTCTCACAAAATAAAGATATGATGTGTCTCCTCAAAGCTTGCATTTTATCAAATGGCAAGAAATGCTATGTTGTACATTCATTTTAAATGAATCTGTATTGAGAAAAGAAATAAGATCAGAGAAGGGTTCTAAATGTTGTTTATGTTAAATACGACTCTCTCTAAGTTTCAAAAGAATGATATTTCCTAGAATTGAAACTATAGTAAGGGAAAATCCGGTCAGCCAGCCAATGTTCTCTGCATGGAAAGAATATCCATCACTTTAGGGAACGGAGGTAGAAAACCACTCAGCACATGAGCTCTCCGGCTGTGTTCAGTGCTGCAGCCCAGGTCCCTTCCCAACCACTAAGTGGGAGTTCTTTGACGACAAGGTTTATTTTTTCCCTCTCAGTCTCCAGGACTTGGTATAGTGCCTGATACCTAGCCAGTGTACAATGTTTTCGTATAAATAAATGGATGAATAAATTAATATGCACACTGCAGGAGTTCCCTAGATTCAGGGAACGTGATCACATGGACACCTTGGCCTCTGGGTCTCCACAACATAGACCAATCTTTTTTATGGCCTTTAGGATGCGAACATTTGTTCTCACTTGGGAGACTTCAGGTTCCTGCACACAGACCAGCTTGCCTTATTGCTAGCTCTCCACTTTCTGCTCCATTTCGTGATATCATAGGCAGCCAGTTAGAATTTGTACAGTGACTGGATGAGTCAGGATATCTCTTAGATTAATTATAATGGAGGGGAATTTATTTCACAATGTCTATTTTTAGTGTACTTTATCTTAAGGCATATTTGGTATTCTATCATTAACAATGCTGTAAAGTAGATAGGGAAGGTGTAGTCATTCTCATTATAAAATTTTGAAAACTGAAAATCAGAGCGTTTAAGTGATTCACCTCTGCCCACACAAGGGCTGCCCTTGCAACTTGACTGTCTTCTTATATTATTTCTATCCTTTATTAGTATACAGTACTAGGGTTCACAGTTCATACACATAACTCCATTTGGGTTTAAATGATTCAAGTGAACTTGAAGGAACAGGCATTGCTTCTGTCTTTCCCATGAGCACATGGACCCTCAGAGAAGTTCTGAGCTTGCAGAATGAGCAAGGACCTTAGTAAGTATTTGAGAAACAGAAATGGGAACCTATTTTCTAAGTTCTAATTCAGTTTTGTTTTTTACATTTCAGCATACTTTTTCCAAAGAGAAAAGTGCTAGATAAGAGAGGATTACTAAGTTGATAAGAAACAGCTTCCTGTGGAGAGAAACCTTCAGCTCTGGCTTTAAGGGAAGGACTGATGGTGTCCAACAGCTGGGAGGAGACATGATGAATGGCACAACCGAAGAGTCCTGGATGAAGGAGAGCATAATTTTGCATAATAATGTGTAAGTAACAGCATACCTGTTGCATGGGAACAGCACCTCTTGACTGCCGTCTTCTCCTTCAGACTTAACAACAATGCTCTCAAGATACCATCCATTACCTGTGTAAATTGACAAAGGAGATTACTTTAACTCTTTAGCATAAAATATACCAGCATGATGACTTTATTCATGGACTCTCCAAATGTTCCTTTTTAAGTACACTTGTCAGGTAATTTGGGTACAAAAGTATGCACCAAATTATACCAGCAGAGGAATGAAAGCATAAGCGAGCCTCCTAGTTACTCAGAGTAGTAGCCCAGAGGAAAAGAGAACATCCCCCATTACCAAAATGAATTCTCTTTAAAATCCTCCCCAAAATTATTTAAAAGCACATGAACCAAGAACAAAGAAAGAAGCAAATTCACATAATGAATTTCATTTTATTAAGTTATAGAAGATTAACACATTTAAATAATAATGACAAGTCACAACCATCATTCTAAGTGGTGAAAATTTAGGAGTTATTCATTGTTTATGGTGCTTATAAGTGCAATTAAAGAAAGAAAAAAATGAAGAAAGGAAAGATGAAAGAAGAGAAGGGAGGACGGGGAGGAAGGAAGAAAGGAAATAAAAGGAGAAGAAAAGTGATGGTTGTTAGAAATAGAAGCAGAACTCTCATTCACAGATACATAATGTACTAAATTACATACATAATGTACCAAATAAATTACAAAAAAATAGTAGAATTAAGAGAGATGAGAAAAATGGTGAGATACATAATACATTTAAGTATCTTAAGAATGGGGGAAAAGTATCCAGTGTACTCAATACTATTATGAAACCAATATATAATCACCTACAAATCCATATGAATGATAAAACACAACAATAGTCCAGAAATAGGAGGGGAGAGGCAAGAGAGGGGGAGGAGACATGGAGGGTGGGAGGAGGGAGGGTATTTGGTGGGACCTCACCTATTGTGCATAATGCAATGGTACATTTCAAAACTACTAAGAGTATAGTATAAATGTCTCACCACAACAAATAAGTAAGTAAGATGGTGGTCATGTTAATCAGTCTGATTTAAGCATTCCACATTGTATATCAAATCAGCACATTATACTCCATAATTGTACACAGTTATGTTTCAATAAAAAAAAAAACAATTCAGTGCATTTCAGTTGACCAGAAAGGAAGGGTTAGAAAACATAATTCAATGAAAGTTACAAAGTTGAACCACTATAAAATTTTAAAAATCATTCAAACTTAAAGTGAGAGCAAAAAAGGCATAAATAAATGAAAAATGAGCCTATATTCATGAGTAGGAAGACATTGTAGAGACACCAATTTCTCAGAAACCAATCTAAATCTCTAATGTAATGGAGTAGCCAAAGGTTTATCTATTTTATTGACCTTTTCAAAGAACCAACTTTTTGATTTATTGAGCTGCTGTATAATTCTTTTGTTTTCAATTTCATGTAATTCTGCCCTGATTTTGGTTATTTCTCTTCCCCTGCTGAGTATGGGGTTAGAATGTTCTTCCTTTTCCAGGTGTTTGAGATGTCCCATTAAGTTGTTAACTTCCTCTCTTTCCATTCTCTTGAGGAAGGCTTGCAGTGCTATAAACTTCCCTTTTAGGACTGCCTTTGCAGTTTCCCAGAAGTTTTGATAATTTGTGTCTTCATTGTCGTTTTGTTCCAAAAATTTAGTGATTTCCTTCTTGATCTCATCAATGACTCATCTATCTTTCAGCATAAGGTTATTCAGCTTCCATGTTTTTGTTTGAGTATGCAAATTCCTGTTATTGTTGAGCACAACTTTTATTCCATGGTGGTCCGAGAAGATGCAAGGAATAATTTCTATTCTTTTAAATTGCTGATGTTAGATTTGTGACCTATGATGTGATCAATTTTGGAGTATGTTCCACGGGCTGATGAGAAGAATGTGTATTCAATTTTATTGGGATGAAACGTTCTGTAGATGTCTGTTAAATCCAGATGTTGAATGGATACATTTAAATCTCAAATTTCTTTACTTAGCTTCTTTTTGGAGGAACTATCCAACACTGCTAAAGGAGTATTAAAATCTCCAACTACTATGGAGCTGGAAGAAATCAAGTTACTCATGTCTATTAGAGTTTTTCTTATAAATTGAGGCGCATTCTGGTTGGGTGC
>CAUYON010058530.1:0-19444 GCA_963573935.1 Arctocebus calabarensis
GTAGTCCCAGCTACTCGGGAGGCTGAGGCAAGAGAATCGCTTAAGCCCAAGAGCTGGAGGTTGCTGTGAGCAATGTGACGCCACGGCACTCTACCCAGGGCGATAAAGTGAGACTCTGTCTCTACAAAAAAAAAAAAAAAAAGATGTTCAATGGATTTGAAAAGGAAAGGAAGAGATTAGCCCATGCCAGTGAGAACAACAGTAACAACAACAAAACTTCGTGTTTTTGGTCCTATCAAAAGAGATTGAGGGAGCATTGAAATACCGGCTGGATGTAAGTGCTCCAGACCTAGCAGTGCTGTCCTCCCCTCCAGCCACAGACCTGTAACAGGAAAACCCAATACAAACAAAATGGCAGTGGATGAGTCCTAGGCCAAATGAGGACTCCCGCCTGCGGCACAAGCTGACTCCCTGCGACCTGAACTTAACACATCACGGTAGAAGCCCAGTACAGAGGCTGCTGCCAGCTCTAGCTAACTACGAGGGAGAGAAGATGATACCTCTCACGGGCCCCCTGGCAAGAGGGTGAGGGGAATGTCTGTAGTTCCCAGGTGAGTACCATTCTGTGAAGCCCGTGGCGCCTGCTCCCCTGCCTCCCACACACGTAAACAGTACACAGACTCTCTGCTGACAAGTGCTGTTTGGCCCCACACTGCTATATTATGTGACTGCAGGATAACACCATCCACTTCACGGTTCACTCAGCTCCTTGTCCCAAAGTAGTTGGTGGAAAGCAGGACCACGTTGTGCAGCAAGAGGGACAGCTCGGCTTCTGAAAACACCATCAATGTTAGTAGCTTATCGAGGGAACAATTCGCTTCTCCCTGCCGTGGTGCATAGGGCTGGAAACCCGAGGCGGAGGCAGGACGCCAGGTGCAGGAGAGGTGGCATCAGGAAGCTATTCTCCCAGTTCCCCGCTTCACTTCAGCCCCAACGTGCACACTTCCCTTTCCTTCCACTACGTATTCACGTCTGCTTGTCCTCTACGCCTTGATTCCCATGGGAAAGGATGATGCTACCCTGACATCCAAAGGCCTGCAGATCACCAACTTTGACCTGGCCAAAGGTTCTGACCAGAAGGACCACAGGCCTGACCCCCACCCTCAGACTTTCTATTTAGTGTTTTGTTTTGAGTTTGAATCCTGTTAGATCAATGCTTCTCAACCGGGACAATTCTGCCCCTCTCCGCTCACCCCCATAATCCCAGGACATTTGGCAGTATCTGGGGACATTTTTGTCTGTTACAATTTGAGGGGAAGGGCTTGAAC
This sequence comes from Arctocebus calabarensis, assembly GCA_963573935.1. NCBI lineage: Eukaryota > Metazoa > Chordata > Mammalia > Primates > Lorisidae > Arctocebus > Arctocebus calabarensis. The sequence goes on from CAUYON010058530.1 coordinate 1,269, forward strand.
AATATCTGGTGCACAGATGCCAAGGACATTGCTAAACATCCTATAAAGTTCAGGACAGCCCTCCACAAGAATGTGCCACGGTTGAGAAAATCATCTCTGGTATTCACTGTGTCCCCGCAGTCCCCATTACGCCCTCTGTCTTACAGTCAGTCTACTTTCTTACCAGCAGGCGTGTTGACTTTGTACCCTTTCAAGACTCATACGTTAGGTAAAAGCCTCACACTACCCAATGATTAACTCCAAAATAACCTTAGAATAAAACAAGAGAAATAACTTGGATTTTAGTGGCATAACCATAGAAATGTGTCTTACCTTTCAAGCTGCAGGAAATCTGCAACCATTCTCCCAGCCAAGTTCGACACCTGTCTTCAGCAACATGGGTAGAATTCAGGCCACGAAGGTAACAAGCCTATACCATTCAGAAGAGAAACAGTCCTTAATAACCATAAAGTGAGTAAGCTAAGAAAGTGGAAATCCATAAATAATCCTAAATCTCGTTTAAATAAGTTACAACCTCATTCCCACATGAACACTCTCCCCATGACAATCTGAACTAGTGATAGACAAGATGACAAGCAAAGAGGCCTACATAATCTAAAATAGTAGGTCTAGTTGGGCGCAGTGACTCATCCCTGTAATCCTAGCAATCTGGGAGGCCACGATGGGTGGACTGCCTAAGCTCAGTTCAAGACCAGTCTGAGCAAGAGCAAGACACCATCTCTACTAAAAACAGAAAAACTGAGGCAAGAGGATCGTTCTAGCCCAGGAGTTCGAGATTGCTGTGAGATTTGATGATGCCATGGCACTCACTGTACCCAGGGTGACAGAGTGAGACTCTGTCTCAAAAAAATAAATAAAATAGCAGGTCTAAAGTACAGTGTCCTTGGTTTTTGAAGTGCCAGAAGAAAAGAAATAGAAACCAAAATTACTGTGGGCAATTGTAATTACACTCTAGTTATGCTCACTGAGAAAAAAAAACACTAAAACCGTGAGAGAATAAAGAGCCTAGAATCTGATATAACACTGCAAGAAGACTGTAAGTTTCCAGCCCACCAAGGATTGGGGATGATGTTGCAATCGAGCTCTTACTGATTTTACTTCTCGAGCAGTTAGCTGGCCAATCCCTAGTTTTGCCAAAGCCTTGTCTAGTTGATGAATCACAATGGTCTGATTCTTCAATCGACGTCTCAACAAGGTAGAAGGCAGGTAAGGTGTGAGAAGCATGGCCCGACTCAAGGCTTTCTGTAAAACAACCACATAGGACAGGAAAGGCAAACATTACCTCATACAAAGCTCTGAAACAAGAGCTGGGCATGGTGGTTCACACCTATAATCCTAACACTCTGGGAGGCCGAGGCAGGTGGACTGGCTGAGCTTAGAAGTTTGACACCAGTCTGAGCTAGAGTGAGACCCTGTTTCTAAAAATAGCTGGGCATTGTGCTGGGTGCCTGTGGTCCCAGCTACTCAGGAGGCTGAGGCAAAAAAATTGCTTGAGCCCAAGAGTTTGAGGTTGCTGTGAGCTATGATGCCACAGCACTCTACCAGGAGTGGCAAAGTGAGACTCTGTCTCAAAAAACAAAAACAAACAAAGAAAACACCCAAAGACAAAGATCTGAAACAAAGGAAGGCTGTGAAAAGGGAAGGTCGCACAGTGCTCACCAGGTGCGCAGTCTGGAGGTGGTTCATACCCAGAGGGTGGTTAGAGAAACACTTTCTTAGCGCCAGGATATCATGTATTGCTGGGTGGGTACCACATTGTATCTTGGAAGAGGTAAGAGAATAGGAGGAGTTAGGAAAGGTCCTGTCAGCACTCTTACCTAGTTTAGTGTGCACTGGCTCTCCGGAGATGCCTGGTTTGTACAAAGGACTAACTGAAGAAATACCTTGGTGCAAATTTGTGACAGATGCCACTGAAGTTCTGCATCAGAAACCAGAGGGACGACCCTTTCTAGATAACTAAGGATTTCTGAGTGGGACTGCTTCCGGAGAGCATGATAGATATCTAAGAATTCAATTTGTTGTTTGGGGGTCCAAAAATGCTGGATCAGTAGTTGCCTGGGAAACAAGTACCTGAAAAGAAAAATAATCACAAAGTCACTTGCTGAAAATGGCAGTTTTCAAGGTGAGCTAGGGAGGAATTTGGCAGACATGAATACTGCAAGGAAGAGATGGAGACAGTGCTTCTCTGCTTCAATTTTTTTTTCTTTTTATAATAAAATGTTTCTTCTCTCTTTTTTTTTTTTTTGAGACAGTCTCATTATGTCACCCTCTGTAGAGAGCTATGGCTCACAGCTCACAGCAGCCTCAAACTCTTGGGCTCAAGCGATTCTCTTGCCTCAGCGTCCCGAGTAGCTGGGACTACAGGCGCATGCCATAACGCCCAGCTATTTTTTGTTGCAGTTGTCATTCTTGGTTAGCTGGCCTGGGCTGGGTTTGAACCCGCCAGGCTTGGTGTATGTGGCTGGCGCCATAACCACTGTGTAACAGGTGCCGAGTCAAATGTTTTTTTCTTAAATGAGTCTCAAACCGAGGTTTAGAGGTACACTGAACCACAGTTTCAAGCATTACTAAACAGGATGTGAAAGGAAGCTGAATAGCCTGGCAGGCAGCAGTAAATTATAAAATGATTTCTTTTGAACTAAAGCAAGTGAGGAACCTGCTTTATACAGACAGGACTGGTCAGCACCTGTGATGTTGACAACCTAACTTTAGTACAGTTCTTATGTATATGCAGTATGCAAAAGACAAGTAATTTGTTTTTTAATTCATTTATCCACGTCACTTGGTTTTAAAACATGGCCGCAGGCTCGGCGCCTGTGGCTCAAGGAGCTAAGGCGCCAGCCACGTACACCTGAGCTGGCAGGTTCGAATCCAGGCCCCGCCCGCCAAACAACAATGACGGCTGCAACCAAAAAATGGCCGGACGCCTGTAGTCCCAGCTACTTGGGAGGCAGAGGCAAGAGACTCGCTTGAACCCAGGAATTGGAGGTTGCTGTGAGCTGCAATGCCACGGCACTCTATCCAGGGTGACAGCTTGAGGCTCTGTCTCAAAAGGAAAAAAAAAAAAAAAATTAAAAAAAAATAAAACATGGCCGCAAATTCTCTGGCATCCCTCTAATGGACAGATGAGGTCTATGTCTTCTCTTTTTTTTTCCAGTCTGGATCATTGATTCAACTAATAGAACAGAGCAGAAGTGAATCTTTGTGGGCCCCGACACAGGATGGAAGTTATAAAAGGTCATGTTAATTTATATTCACTGAACACTCCTGAGGCCACATGTTCATACCACACTCTTGGTTCAACCATACTCTGGGTACCAACAGTCCTGGTCATCCCTGCCAAGTCATCAGACCACAGATCCTCTCGGCAGATAAATTATCACTGAGAGATTTCTGTCGACACTATCTGCAAGGGAAAAAACAATCACCCACCTAAGCCCTGCCCCCCACCAAAATTTTTCTTTTCACTATGTCACCCCTGGTAGAGTGCCTCACAGCAACCTCAAAGTCTTGGGCTCCAGTGATTCTCTTGTCTCACTCTCCCAAGTAGCTGGGACTACAGGTGCCTGCCACAATGTTCGGCTATTTTTTGTTGTTTTAAGCAGGCCTGGGCTGGGTTCGAACCCACCAGCCCCAGTGTATGGCTGGCGCCCTACTCACTAAGCTTCTGGTGGCCGAGACAGCTCTGCCCAAATTCTTTTTTTTTTTTTTTTTTGAGACAGAGCCTCAAGCTGTCACCCTGGGTAGAGTGCTATGGCATCACAGCTCCCAGCAACGTCCAATTCCTGGGCTAGAGTGAGTCTCCTGCCTCCGCCTCCCAAGTAGCTGAGCCTACAGGTGCCCACCACAACACCCAGCCATTTTTTTTTTTTTTTGGTTGCAGCCGTCATTGTTGTTTGGCAGCCCAGGCTGGATTCGAACCCGCCAGCTCAGGTGTACGTGGCTGGCGCCTTTGCCAGTTGAGCCACAGGCGCCAAGCCTCTGCCCAAATTCTTGACTCACAAAATCAGGAAAATGGTGGTGGCTGCTTTATATTGTGAAACTTTGAGGTTGTTATACAGCAATAGATAATTGGAATGGCATGCAAGGTCTTATTAGAAACATCATCCTTGGATATAAAATAATAAAGATACATTATCAGAATATGAAATGAGCTTTTTTTTGGAAGAAAAAATTTGTCCCAAATTACTATGCCTCTCAGGACATGCTCCAAGGGGAAAGTCAAGGCCACCTACATCTTAGCTGTGATGCATCCCAGGGACCGAGGTCTTATCGAGCAACTAGCGTGAACTGTGGGACGAGACTGAAGCAGGAGTTTGATAAGCCCTGCCTAGCTTCTGAAATGAAAAGTCCTGATTAAATTAGTTTTTAATTTTTTTTTTTTTAAAAAAAACCTATATATTGCTTCTCGGCCTTTTGGCTAAGATCAAGTGTAAAAAAACCTATGTATCTTCAAGATTTTGGGGGAGGTGAAAGTCTGTACTCACATTAGCAAGAAGACCAGGTAGTTGGCAAAGGGTGGAATGGAAATGATACCTAGGAAAAGACACTTGGTGACATCTCGACGGAACTAAGCAGAAATAAACACAGATGCAGTTTTAAATCAAGTAAGGTCTTTATATAATAGACAATCCCTCCACCCCACTATGCAGTTAACTTCTATTACAGCCCAGAAAAAGAACCAAATTTATCTTTATCTACTTAAAGATGATAAGTTTGTTGAGGACAGAACCTCTTCTTTGCTGGGGAAGGGGTATTTATGCATTTTTTAAAATTTTTTGTTGTGACAGTCTCATTATGTGACCCTCAGTAGAGTACCATGGCATCACAGCTCACAGCAACCTCAAACTCTTGGCTTAAGCAATTCTCTTGCCTCAGCCTCCCAACTAGCTGGGACTACAGGCACCCATCACAATGCTTGGCTATTTTGTTCTTATAGTTGTCATTGTTGTTTAGCAGGCCAGCCCCGAGGTATGTGGCTTAACCACGTAGGTACATGAACACTGAGCCTATGCATTTATTGATTGAGACAGGCTCTTGCTCTATCTCCAAGCTGGAGGGCAGTGGCATAATCATAGCTTACTATATCTTCAAATTCCTAGACTTAAGCAATCCTCCTGCCTCTGCCTCCCTAGTAGCTGTTATTACAGTGCACACCACCACACCAGATTAATGTTTTCTATTTTTTGTAGAGACAAGGTCTTACTATATTACCTAGGCTGATCTTGAATTCCTGGCCTGAAGAAATCCTCCCACCTCCACTTCTCAAAGCACTGGAATTACATGTATGAAGCACCACACACAGATCATTTGTTCACTTTTGTCCCAAATAAGGTTTAGTACAGGTCCCGACGTTATACCAAATCCTTCAGTGATATTCTTCTTGATCTGCACAATGGATCTTTTTTTTTTTTTTTTGGACCCCTCCCTGGACAGAGTGCCGTGGCATCACAGCTCACAGCAACCTCAAACTCTTGGACACAAGCAATCCTCTTGCCTCAGCCTTCCAAGTAGCTGGGACTACAGGCACCCACCACAATGCCAGACTATTTTTAGATATGGGGGTCTCACTTTTGCTCGGGCTGGTCTCAAACGCCTGAGCTCAGACAATCCACCTGCCTCGGCCTCCTTGAGTGCTAGGATTACAGGCTGGAGCCACTATGCTAGACCTTGCAGACTGGGTCCTTAATTCTTAATCTCTCCAAAAATCAATTCAAGACCAACTATAATTTTCCTGCTGCACTTTGAATCTTTACAGGTTTTTATATGCTTTAAAAACTAATCGATTGCAGTATTTATATCTTTTATTCAGAAAGTGTGCCAGGAATTTTATGAACTCTGCTCTGGAGGGCTACAGCTATGAATGAACCCAATTCTTACAAATAATCCGATGCCCTCATTCAGTTCAATACTTAGATGACAGCAAAAGGCAAGAGCGTCATTAGTGGTAAACAAGAAAGGAAAATAAAAAACCTTGAGATGTTGGTTAAATGTAATTACCTCACTATGAACTTCTGGATGGCTGCACCCCCCACCCCATCCATACCTGTCTCAAATGCTCCATCTCCCGGTATGGAAGTTGATGAAACTTTATATTGTGCTTCCACATATGTCTTTTTATTCTTCTAGCCTTTTTGGCATCAGCCCAAAACATCTGCAATCCTGTCTCATTAAAGTAGAGGACATAGTGTGATGTTATCCCAATTTGAATCTTACCACAGCTTCCTACTCCATGTTCACATGCACACACTCTTGCTCCTCCCCAACACAACTCTATAAAAGTTCTAAACTAGGTAACTTAAACTTTTTTTTTTTTTTTTTGAGGCAGAACCTCAAGCTGTCGCTCTGGCTAGAGTGCCGAGGCATCATAGCTGACAGCAATTTCCAACTCTTGGGCTTAAGCAGGAGGCTCAGCCTCCTAAGTAACTGAGCCTACAGGTGCCCGCCACAATGATGGGCTAATTTTTGGTTGTAGTTGTCATTGTTTGGCAGGCCCGGGCTGGATTTGAACCCACCAGCTCTGGTGTATGTGGCTGGTGCCTTAGCCGCTTGAGCTACAGGTGGCGAGCCATAACTTAAACTCTTATGAGGCCAATTTGAATCTCTTTTATAACCTCTCTCTACCCCTGAGCACACTGCAAGTTAGGCTTTTGTGATCTGCTATGGAATGGTCTCCCTTTCCTGTTCCAGTATTCACTTTTTTTTTTTTTTTTAAAGAGACAGGATCTTTCTATGTTGCCCAGGCTGCTCTCAAACGCCTGACCTCAAGGGATCCTCCTGTTTCAGCCTTCTGAGGAGTTGGCCATCTACTCAGGTGTGATCCTCCATACCCAGTAACTTATTCCCTTTTAAAAATCAGGCTCCTTAAATAGTTGGGCATTGTGGCGGGCGCCTGTAGTTCCAGCTACTTGGGAGGCAGAGACAGGAGAATCGCTCAAGTCCAGGAGTTGGAGGTTGCTGTGATGCCACAGCACTCTATCCAGGGCGATAGCTTGAGGTTCTGTCTCAAAAAAAAATCAGGCTCCGTGGGCAGTGCATGTGGCTCAGTGAGTAGGGTGCCGGCCCCATATACCAAGGGTGGTGGGTTCAAACAGGCCCCGGCAAAAAACTGCAAAAAAAAAAAAAAAAAAAAAAAGCAGGGCATTTTGGCAGGCCCCTGTAGTCCCAGCTACTGAGGAGGTTGAGGCTAGAGAATCGCCCAAGCCCAGGAGCTGTAGGTTGCTATGAGCTGTGACGCCATGGCACTCTACCAAGGGCGACAAAATGAGACTATCTCTAAAAAAAAAAAAAAATCAGGCTCCTTAACCTCACAAAGTCTCACACAATTAACATTTCCCAGTCAGACATTAATTCTTTTTTTTTTTTTTTTTTTTTTTTTGTAGAGACAGAGTCTCACTTTATCGCCCTGGTAGAGTGCCGTGGCGTCACACTGCTCACAGAAACCTCCAGCTCTTGGGCTTAAGCGATTCTCTTGCCTCAGCCTCCGTGGTAGCTGGGACTTCTCTTTTTTTGACCACTTTTTAAGTTAATGTATTTATTTTTTTTGAGACAGAGTCTCACTTTGTTGCCCCTGATAGAATGCCATGGAGTCACAGCTCACAGCAACCTCAGATGCTTTGGCTCAAGCGATTCTCTTGCCTCAGCCTTCTGAGTAGCTGCCCACCACATTGCCCGGCTATCTTGTTTTTTAGAGCTGTGGTCTCGCTCTAGCTAAGGCTGGTATTGAACTCCTGAGCTCAGGCAATCTGCCCACCTCGGCCTCCCAGAGTGCTAGGATTACAGGCATGAGCAACTGTGCCTGGCTAATTAATGTATTTCTATGATTATGTTTTTAATCTTCATTCTATAAATGTTCTTACCTTTATCTAAGATTATAGTTTTAAAAAATGCTTTCATATTTATGAATGAAAAGATATGATGTATACACTGGCTTCAAAATGATACAGAAGAAGGCAAATGTTATTAATAAAATTAAATTGGCAGCCATGAGTTGATAATTGTTGAAATGAGGTTGAGTACCTGGAAGTTTATTATACTATTCTCCCTATTTTTTTTTTTTTTTTTTTTTTGAGATAGAGCCTCAAGCTGTCACCCTGGATAGAGTGCCAAGGCATCACAGCTCACAGCAACCTCCAATTTCTGGGCTCAAGTAAGTCTCTTGCCTCTGCCTCTCAAGTAGCTGGGACTACAGGCACCTGCCACAACACCCGGCCATTTTTTTGGTTGTAGCCATCATTGTTGTTTGGCAGGCCCGGGCTGGATTCGAACCTGCCAGCTCAGTTGTACGTGGCTGGTGCCTTAGCCTGTTGAGCCACAGGCGTCGAGCCTATTCCCCCTATTTTTATGCATGTTTAAAATGTTTCATAATAAAAGGCTTAAAAACAAATAAATCAAAATGCCTTCTAACCCTTTTATCATTTAATCCTAGTTGTAACATTGAGGGCAGAGAAAGTAGCCATCTCCACTTTATAGATGAGGATAATTTTTCAAAGCCATGAAGCTAATAATAATTATGTTAATATTCGGAGTTGACAATGTGGTAGTTTACTATAATTAGTACTATGACAAAAGTATAATGTATAACAGGCTCAGGACCTGTGGCTTGATGGGCTAAGGCGCCAGCCACGTACACCTGAGCTGGCAGGTTCGAATCCAGCCCAGGCCCACCAAACAACAATGAAGGCTGCAACCAAAAAATGGCCAGGCGTTGTGGCGGGTAGTCCCAGCTACTTGGGAGGCAGAGGCAAGAGACTCGCTTGAGCCCAGGAATTGGAAGTTGCTGTGAGCTGTGATATCCAGGGTGACAGCTTGAGGCTCTATCTCAAAAAAAAAAAAGTATAATGTATAATATTTTAATAGCTAAAACTTATTGTGCATTTACTATGGATCAGGTCCTATACTAAGTACTTTACATGTATAGATTTATTTAATCTTCACAATCACGTGGTCAACAGGTAGGTTCTAATGCAGTATTCCTTTTTTTTTTTTTGAGACACTTTGTTGCCCTTGGTAAAATGCTGTGGCATCACAGCTCACAGCAAACTCAAATTCAGGCTTAAGAGATTCTCTTGCCTCAGCCTCCCAAGTAACTGGGACTACAGGGTACCGGCCACAATGATCAGCTATTTTTAGAGATGAGGTCTTGCTCTGGTTCAGGCTGGTCTTGAACTTGTGAGCTCAGGAAATCCACCCACCTCAGCCTCCTAGAGTGTTAGGATTACAGGTGTGAGCCACCATGCCTGGCCCCAGTATTCCCATTTTACAGATGAGAAAACCAAGGGACACAGGTTAAATAACTAGTACAATTACACAGCCAGCAAGCGAGAAACTGGGATTTGAATCGTCCAGAGTGGATGCGTAACACAATACTTAACTCCTATAAACTAACTGATCTCTGATTTAAACTAAAACATTCAGAAACCAAGTATACATAATCCTATTTTTGCTACAACAAGCTACCTAAGATAAATGTGACAACAAATTTCTTAGGGTAACATTTTCTTTTGGGGCAAGGCAACTGATAAATCACAAGGCAAATATGTTCAGCCACAGATCTCTGCCCTTGTGCAGGACAAAAAATTTCTAAGATAGTCAAATTAAGAAAAGTATAAGAATGTTCATATATTCTTTTTCCTCCATGTTGTCAAAAGTTGTTTTTCATAACATCCTTATAGAAACATCCTCAAGAAGTGCTAATTTAAGAATAAGTTTAATGTTCAAGCATTAAAACAAAAGAAACATAAAACAAAAGAAACTCCTGCTCACACTCCCAGAGCAGAACCTACAAATGATCTTAATTTATTCTAAGTCTCTGACCTTGCCCAAGAGCTGATTCAGGGATTTCTATTTTCGTTTTGTGTTTACCTTTCATGAAGATTGTGTACAGAACATAGAAGCGGGGGAAATGACGACCCAAGAAACGATGGTATTGCCCATTAATCACTTTCGTCTTGTTCACCACATAAGAGAAGAAGTTCTTCACATCTGCCTTTGGAGAAAAGTGAAGCTTCGAAGACCTATAAGGAAGATCATAGAAACTACCTGGGAACCAGTCCTGGAGTGTATACTAAGAGTTGAGAAAGATCTTGGGGTCAAGGACAGATGAACAATCAGACTGGGACAGATCAAGCAGAAGTCAGGCAGGAAGGGAAGTCAGAAGTGATGTATGAGGCAGAGCAAGGCCTGTGGACAATGTGAACTGCAGGCTAAAGCCGCAGAGAGGTGGGATCAAGACCCTAGCGGTAAAATCTGAACCCCCAAAAAGGTGCTCAGTCTGAAAGATGAGCAGAGCTCAGGACATGTGGGGAGATCAGACAATATGAGGCACTGGGAGTCGAAGAGAGTCAGGAAGCCAGGTTACTAGCTGGCATTGGAGTGCTAATCCTGACCAGAAAAATTAAAATCCCGGCGCCAAGGCATGGAACCCTGAACACTAAGAGACAGCATGCAGACAAGGTTGTGACACTTGAAAGCCTGGACGTCAAAAATGCTTTTCCCTCTCCAGGTCCCTCACCGAGGGGGCCCCCAAGGCAGGACAGAGTGACCAAATTGCAGCTTCCGGGTGACAAAGGATCCAGGGGTGACCGCCGGGCCCCGCAGCGCAGCCCGAGCCCAGCTCGCCCTGGAGAGCGCCATCTTCACAGCAGGCGGGGTCTGGGGGGAGGAGAGAAGCGGTCGTCTTCGGGTCAAAGTTAACCGCACGCCGTGTTCATTCGATGACGCATGCGCCTTCCCTGAGCGCTGATTGGCAGCCATAGCCGGCTTGGCTCCGGCACAGACGAGGCGAGGGAAGTACTCCGAGGCTAAGGTGCGGAGGAAGGACCGCGATTGGACACAGCAGCACTTCCTGGTTTAGAGGCGCCGGAAGCCGGCTATACCCGAGGGAGCGAGGGCTTATGTCGCTAGCAGAGGTTTGTGATCTTTAGGATGCCCTCTCCTTGAGGGGCCTAGTGACCTTCCGCGATTCCCTAGGGCCTCCGGGCTTCCCAGCGTCGCGTTTGTGCCTTGCCTCTGTCCCGGAGCCTTGACCGTTAGGTACCAGATGCCCAACTTGACAGTACCTGGGGTCTTGCGCCTCCTGGGGGCCAGGAGGACCGCGACTCTGTCCACTGGTGGCGGCCTCGGTAAGCCGGGAACTGTCCACTGTACATAAATAGGCTGGCGGCGTGAAGATTGGAGGGCTGGAGCGGCCCTTATACAGACTAAGTACGTTTTTTCCTTTTAAAACTTTTTTGGCCTTCCTCGATCTAGGTTTGTGGTATGAACTAAAATAAAATCTTAAGGCTTCTCCCTCCCCCAGCAGCTGATGTGACTGGACCCCATCTTGGCCAAGGGCATCTCCTAAAGCTGTGTTGCTGGCCATCAAGAAGGAGACCAGATATGCATCATTATGTCCCCATGCCTTCTTAGAGATGTCCTTTGTGACTCATTAACAGGCCTAAGGCTATGCAAGACATACCTGCAGGTCCTCAGTATACATAACAAACCAGCTTGGGTCTGGACAGTGTCCTGTAGTTTGTCTCTGATTTACTGATCCTTATCTTAGCATTCCTTTTAGCTGATTCCTGGTGTTTTAGAAAAAGCCTAACCCTTTCAGCCAGTTGTCAGCTAAAGAATCTTTAAACTATCTGTTACCTGTAAGCCACCTCTCCCCCTCCCCCCAGATGTCCCACCTTTTCAGGCCAAAGCAATGTACACCTTTCATGTATTGCTTTATGACTTCACCTGTAATTCTTGTCTCTCTGAAATGTATAAAAGTAAACTGTAACCCCACCACCACAAGTCCACTTGCTCAGGGCTTCTTGGGTGTCACTGCAGATTATGTCCTCAAATTTGGTTCAGAATAAACCTCTTTTACAGAGTATGCCTTCTTTTTCATAAAAAGTGGAAAATGCCTTTTGTTACCTGCTTACTAAAGACCAAGCTTGGTCTCAACTTAAATGTTTTCTGAGAGCTTTTCTTTGACCATTCTTATCTAAAGTAGTGCTTGCAAAAAGGATACATTTTCCCAGAGTGTCACTCATGTATTTTTTAGTAGCACTTACAACTTATATTGTTTGTATTATTATATTTGCTTCCTTGTTTGGCTCCCTGAAGTAGATTGAGACCAAGCATTTTCTCTTGTTTGTTCACTGCTGTTGTTGTAACATGACATGCAATACCTCGCACATAGGTGGTGCTCAATAAACGTTTCTAAATAAATTAATGGGGGTGGTGCCTGTGGCTCGAAGGAGTAAGGCACCAGCCCCATATGCCGGAGGTGGCCGGTTCAAACCCAGCCCTTGCTAAAAAAAATAAATTAATTTAAAAAAATTCATTAATTAATGCTTGAGACTGGGAAAGATTCCCAAAAATGGCACTTAACCTGCTTTCAAGGGTTAACAGTCCTCTTGGGTACATATCCATATTTAATCTCCATGGAGGGTGTTAGAGCATACCACCAGCTCCAGGTTCAAATTTTAGGATTGCCACTTTTAATGTATGTGACCTTACAGTAGTACCTATCTTATGAGAATTCTGTGAGGATCCAAGAAGAAAATGTTTGTGAGAATTCCCAATATGTATAATGTGTTATGGATCACAAAGCTTTATATTAGTACAGGCTATTTATGATTGTGCCACTTATGTAGTCAGAAGACAAGTTTTAAAAATATGATCCTGGAGTGTCTGGATTTCCACAATCATTGAGCGGATAGAGTAGATGGAATAGAAAGTTGACTAAGACCCGGTCTTCATTTTCAGGCAGTTTTTAAGTTATCTCAACTACTGTGTCTTTCAAGAATGTCCAGCTATAGGCCAGGTGCGGTGGCTCACTACTGTAATCCTAGCACACTGGGAGGCCAAGGCAGGTGTGTCACCTGAGCTCATGAGTTTCAGACAAGCCTGAGCAAGAGCAAGACTCCCATCTCTGCTAAAAATAGTCAGGTGTTGTGGCACGGTGCCTGTAGTCCCAGCTATTCAGGAGTCTGAGGCAAGAAGATCTCTTGAGCCCAAGAGTTTGAGGTTGCTGTGAACTAGAACACCATGATACTTCCCCCATTTCCACTGAGCTCATGGGTTCAAGACCAGCCTGAGCAAGAATGAGAACCTATCTCTAAAAATAGCCCAGGTTTGTGGCAGGTGTCTATAGTCCCTGCTACTCGGGAGATGGAGGCAAGAGAATCTCTTGAGTTCAAGAGTTTGATTTTGAGTTTGCCCTGAACTATGATGCCATAGCACTCTGCCGAGGGCAACAAAGTAAGACTTTGTTTAGAAAAAAAATGTCCGGTTCTAGGTTCGGAGCCTGTAGCTCAAATGGCTAGGGCGTCAGCCACATACACTTTAGCTGGCAGGTTTGACCCCAGCCTGGGCCTGGCAAACAACAACAGCTACAGCCAAATTAAAAAAAAAAAAAAATAACTGGGCATTGTGGCAGGTGCCTATAGTCCCAGCTACTTGGGAGGCTGAGGGAGGAGAACCGCTTAAGCCCAAAAGTTTGAGGTTGCTGTGAGCTGTGACACCATAGCACTCTACTGAGGGCAACAAAGTGAGACTCTGTCTCAAAGCAAACAACAACAAAAAAAAGTCCAGGGGCGGCGCCTGTGGCTCGTCCAGTAGGGTGCCGGCCCCATATACCGAAGGTGGTGGGTTCAAACCCAGCCTCGGCAGAACTGCAAAACAGAAAAATAGCCGAGTGTTGTGGCGGGCACCTGTAGTCCCAGCTACTCGGGATGCTGAGGCAAGAGAATTGTCTAAGCCCAAGAGTTGGAGGTTGCTGTGAGCTGTGTGACGCCACAGCACTCTACCGAGGGCGATAAAATGAGACTCTGTCTCTTAAAAAAAAAAAAAAATCCAGTTCCAAAATTCTACAAGCCTGGGCAATAGAGCAAGATCCTGACTCTACAACAAAATTTGGGGAGTGGGGCACAAAAAAACTTAGCTGGGCACAATGACACAAGCCTGTAATCCCAAGCTATTCAAGAGGCTGAGAAAGCAGAATCTCTTGGGACCAGGAGTTCAAGGCTGCAGTGACCTATGATGGCACCACTGTACTCCAACCTGCATGGCACAGTGAGGTCCTGTCTGTAAATGAATGAAATAAAATAAATAAAACTCTGAAACACTGGAAAGGAGAGGACAAAATCAGAAACAGTTTGGGGAGAAACTGGGAAGGAACTATACCGAGGAGGATGGAGTAGAGGGAAGGCATTTTGTGTAGTAAAGGAATTTGGCAGGAACACAAGAATTCATTCACTCACATTAATTTATCGCCACTCCTTCCATACCCTCTCCCTTTAACACACACACACACACACACACACACACTTACTGGTTCTACTTTCTAACTACAGTCTTTTTTCAGTCACTTCCTGTTATCTTCTCTAGTGGTTTAGACTACCCTGGTCTAAACCACAAGTCTCTGGTCCAGACTTCTGCAGTATCATCCTTACTGGTTTCCCTGCCATCTGTTTGTCCCCCCTGCAATGATTTTTTGTGGCCAGAGAGAGCTTTATTTTATTTTACTTTGTTGTTGAGACAGAGTCTCACTTTGTCACCCCCAGAAGAGTGCTGTGGCATCGTAGCTCACAGCAACCTCAAATTCCTGGACTCAAGCGATCCTCTTGCCCCAGCCTCCTGAGTAGCTGGAACTACAGGTGCCCACCATGACACTTGGCTACGTTTTTTTTTTTGAGACAGAGCCTCAAGCTGTCACCCTGGATAGAGTGCTATGGCATCACAGCTCACAGCTACCTCCACTTCCTGGGCTCAAGCGAGTCTCTTGCCTCTGCCTCCCAAGTAGCTGGGACTACAGGCGCCCGCCACAATGCCCGGCCATTTTTTGATTGCAGCCGTCATTGTTGTTTGGCGGGCCCAGGCTGGATTCAAACCTGCCAGCTCAGGTGTACATGGCTGGTGCCTTAGCCCGTTGAGCCACAGGCGCCGAGCCTCGGCTACTTTTTTTTAAGAGCTGGGTCTTGCTCTGGCTCAGGCTGCTCTCAAATTCATGAGCTAAGGCAATCCACCTGCCTTAGCCTCCCATAGTGCTAGGATTACAGGCAGCCCAGAGAGAGCTTTAAAAATTGTATATCTGCACCTGTGGCTCAGTGAGTAGGGCACCGGCCCCATATACGAGGGTGGCGGGTTCAAACTCAGCCCCGGCCAAACTGCAACAAAAAAGAGCTGGGTATCATGGCGGGTGCCTAGAGTCCCTGAGAGCTACTAAGGACTCTCTCCCAGCTAGGCTAAGGCAAGAGAATCACCTGAGCTCAAGAGCTGGAGGTTGCTGTGAGGTGTGACACCACAGCACTCTACCGAGGGCAATAGAGTGAGACTCTGTCTCTAAAAAAAAGAAAGAAAGAAAAACTTGTATATCATGTGCTGTGGATCTCCTGTAATCCTAGCACTTTGGGAGGCTGAGGCAGGAGAAATCCTTGAGCTCAGAAGTTCAAGACCAGCCTGAGCAAGAATGAGACCTCGTCTCTACTAAAAATAGAAAAATTATCCAGTGTCATGGTGGGCACCTTAGTCCTCAAGAGGCTGAGGAAAGAGAATTGCTTGAACCCAGGAGTTAGAGGTTGCTGTGAGCTAGGCTGATGCCACAGAACTCTAGCCTGGGCAAGAGAGTGAGAATCTGTCTTAAAGAATTACAAATCTAAGCTTCTCATTCCCCATTATAAAACGTCTAAAGTTTTCTGTGCCTCCTAGGATAAAGTTCAGTCTCTTTAGCTTCCCAGCCTCTCGTTCCCCTTAGCTTTCTATGCTAAGAAACACTGACCTCTCAGTCCTTCTGTAGGCCAGTGACTTCCTTCCCCTGGCCTTGTGCACCTGCTGCTCTCTCTGCTTGGACTTTCTTTTCTCCTCCTTCCATTCCTTCTAGCTTACTCTTGTTAATGTTCCAGCCGAAACAATAACATTATTGAACAGGTGTTATGTGCTATCATTGTTCTCAGTCCTTTCTGTGTACTAACTCATTTAATTGTCGCTGTAACTTCCTGGGGTAGGAACTATTGTCATCTCCACTTTATAAACGAGGAAAGTGATGTTAAATCACTTGCTCAAGATCTGAGTCAGGACTTGAACCCAGTCATCTTGAACACATGAATTGCGTCTGCACTGTATGTAAATAACACAGCTATCGGCAACTTTTTTTTTTTTGGAGGTAGGGTCTCACTGTTACCTCAAACTCCTAGGCCCAAGCAATCCTCCTAACCTTAGCAAAAGCAAGACTCTGTCTCTACTAAAAATAGAAAAATTGATGGGGCACAGCTCAGTGAGTAGGGTACCGGCCATGTATACTAAGGCTGACTGGCACGAACTCAGCCCAGGTCAGCCAAAACAACAACGACAACTGCAACAAAAAAATAGTTGGGCATTGTAGTAGGTGCCTGTAGTCCCAGCTACTTGGGAGGCTGAGTCAAGAGAATTGCTTAATCCCAGGAATTTGAGGTTGCTGTGAGTTGTGACACCATGGCACTCTAACCAGGGAGACAGCTTAAGGCTCTGTGTCAAAAGCAAACAAAAAAAGTATATCAGCAAGGTTATTATAAGCATCTGGAAAAAAAAAAGTGGTGAGGTGCCTCAGAATAGTGAATATCGTTAAGTAGTACCAGACTTATGGTATCATAAATGAGCACTAGACTTCAGTGTCCCCAGACTGGCTGAACATCATTCAGACAGTCGTCTACGTTTGTCATCAGGACTTGCTGTTCATTCTGCGAATATTTAAGGGCCTGCTCTACACTCACTCTGCCGGGTTTCAGGACCATAAGGCACACCTGTGTCTCAAAAAGCTCAGAGGTTTAGTAGAGAAGATTGAATAATTCAATCTTCAGGAATAATTGTGCTGGTGGCTCCTGTAGCTCAGTGAATACGGTGCTGGCCACATATACCGAGACCAGCAGGTTCGAGCCCGGCCAGAGCCTGCTAAACAACAATGACAACTGTAACCAAAAAAAAAAAAAAAAAATAGCCGGGCGTTGTGGCGGGCGCCTGTAGTCCCAGCTACTTGGGAGGCTGAGGCAAGAGAATCACTTAAGCCCAAGAGTTTGAGGTTGCTATGAGCTGTAATGCCACAGTACTCTACCAAGGGTGACATAGTGAGACTCTGTCTTGGAAAAAAAAATAGTAATAATAATTGTGCTTAATCCCAGCACTTGGGAGGCCAAGGTGGGTGGATGTCTGAGCTCACAGGTTTCAGACAAACCTGAGTCAGAGGAAGACCCTGTTCTCACAGCTATATGGGAGGCTGAGGCAAGAGGATCACTTGAGCCCAAGAGTTTGAGGTTGCTGTGAGCTGCGACAACACAGCACTCAACCAAGGGGGACAAAGTGAGACTCTGTCTCAAAAAAATTAATTAAGTTGTGAAGGATAAATTGGATATTACCTGGCAGAGAAGTCCTGGGTGGAAGGGCTTTTTAGGAAGAAGGAACAGAATGTGCAAAGATGTGGAAGAATGAAACTTTAAGGTAAGGCTCTTTTTCTATCAGATAATAACCACAGTGATCTGCCATCTTTGTGTACTAATTCATTGAGTTTGACAGGCTGGTTTGGGATCTGTTATTCTTTCCAAGGCATTGTAAAAAAAAAAAAAAATCCCAGGATGAGAAATTTTTTTTTTTTTTTAGACAGAGTCTCACTCGGTCACCCTCAGTAGAGTGCCATAGCATCACAGCTCACAGCAACTCCAACCCCTGAGTTTAGGAGATTCTTTTTTTTTTTTGAGACAGAGCCTCAAGCTGTCACCCTGGAGAGAGTGCCATGGCATCACAGCTCACAGCAACCTCCAATTCCTGGGCTCAAGCAAGTCTCCTGCCTCCGCCTCCCAAGTAGCTGGGACTACAGGCGCCTGCTACAACGCCCAGCCATTTTTTGGTTGCAGCCATCATTGTTGTTTGGCGGGCCCAGGCTGGATTCGAACCCACCAGCTCAGGTGTACGTGGTTGGCACCTTAGCCTGTTGAGCCACAGGTGCCAAGCTGAGAAAGTTTGTTTGTTTGTTTTGGAGACGGAGCCTGAAGCTGTTGCCCTGGGTAGAGTGTAGTGGCATTACAGCTCACAGCAACCTCCAATTCCTGGGCTCAAGCGAGTCTCCTGCCTCTGCCTCCCAAGTAGCTGGGACTACAGGCGCCCGCCACAACGCCCGGCTATTTTTGTTTGGGTTGTAGCCGTCATTGTTGGTTGGCGGGCCCAGGCTGGAT
>CAUYON010058533.1:0-20774 GCA_963573935.1 Arctocebus calabarensis
AGATTAAGAAGGAAATTACCAAATTTTTGGAACAAAATGACAATGAAGACACAAATTATCAGAACCTCTGGGATACTGCAAAGGCAGTCCTAAGAGGGAAATGTATAGCACTGCAAGCCTTCCTCAAGAAAATGGACAGAGAGGACGTTAACAACTTAATGGGACATCTCAAGCAACTGGAGAAGGAAGAACGTTCCAACGCCAAGCTCAGCAGAAGAAAAGAAATAACCAAAATTAAAGCAGAATTAAATGAAATTGAAAACAAAAGAATTGTAGAACAGATCCAGGAGGGAAACTATCTTATCCAGCACTTGAAAATAGATAAATATGCCCTTTTGAAGACAATCATGAACATTTTTTAGAAATTGCTTTACCTATGTCTGTTACCAGGGATGGTACTGGCATGAGACACTTTGCATTTATTTCTGTATTCATTGTATAACCCTAAAATCTTGCCCAGTTGTTATCTTTGAAATGGTCTCACGACTGTGGACAATTTTCAGCATGAAAGTGCTACAGAGGTGATAATATTATCAACTAAACATGGATAGGTTTAAACAAGCTTGATCTAGCATTTAGTTCCTTAGACAAGTCTTTCTCACTTTTTTCATTATTTGCTTCTATCTACCACAGCCTCAAGTTTTTCTATTCCATACAAACGTCTACATTTTTAAGAACATATCAGTGAAAAGAAGTTAGTCATTTCCTAAAGTGTTCTGAACAGTGCAATCGAAAAGAAATAATCACAATACATTTAAATAGTGAAAATTCTTCTTATGTCTCTTTTTAAAAGCTGTTTTACCTAAATAATACTGGTCACAAAATAAAAACCTGTTCACTAAATAGTCATGTTTCAATAAGTTTTTTTTCCCTCATAGTTACATTCATTTAACATCTATGAATTTGAGAAATAAGAGCAAAGGAATGAAAATGGAATAAGAAAGAAAGCAAGAGAGAATGAAAAAATGGTTATAATAATAACAATTTTATTCAGTCTTCCTAACTACAGGCAAAAGAAAAAGGGAGGATTAAAAAAAAAAAAAGAAAAAAAAAAGAAAAAGGGAGGAAAATTGACAGGATAGTGGAATCTTATTTTAGTACAGTTATTATGTAGAGTCAATGATCTCATGAGTAAATTCAGTGCATCACGAATGAGAGGAAGCTGACTTACATAAGGAAATCTAAGCAAACTGCACTTAACCTGCAGAAACTCTTGATGTTGCAGAAATTTTGAAAGTTTAAGATACCTATTAAGCAATAGGTAAGGTTTTAAAGGTAAGGATTAAGTGAGGAGAAAATTATTTAAATTCTGTATTCTTTCCTTGATGGAGCGTCTATTGTTTTGTTTTGTGATACATTTTGATTGTAGCTCGCTTTTCACAGCCTCCAACAGGTACCAGGGTTTCCAGCAGAAGTTCTGAGTTTTCTGTGTGTGATATGTTCTTATAACAAATAAATGTTCTTTTACGTAGAGTCCCATTTTCTCTCCGAGCATTCTGAAATCACAGATCTTCGGGAAGTCACACGGCGGTTTGTCATAGGACGTACAGGGTAGTCAACCTTGCTGCTGTTACGATTTGTCATCCTGCACACAGAAGTTGAGCAGATCCTCCTTGGATAAAGCAGCAACTCTATTCTTTGAGAAATGACTCTAGTTCTTCTATTGTGAATTCAATTTCACAAATTATACAGACAAATTTAACATTCTCCAAACAGAAACAGGGTGTTGAAGCTACAAAACCATTTTTCACATGATACACATAAAAAACCTAACCGTTAAATACACTTGAGCCCTGTTCTCAGTTTTTGCAAAGTATCTTTCCCTTGCAAATTCAGGATTCTTTCACTGGGTACCTCTGAAAACCAAAATAATCATAAGGGTTTTTTTGCTTTTTGTTTTTTTAATACTTTGCAAATTTTAAGACCAAAAAAAAAAAAAGGTAAATAAATCATTCATACATTAAGAATGATTACCAGCATGTAAAGTGGAATGCAGTATCACCTTAGATATATTACCCACAATGCTTTTCAGGACGGCAGCTAATTACCAGCAGAAAGGTCATGCAAAAAATAATGTGATTAGAAGAGGCTGAAGGGAAAAAATAGCCACATATTTGGACATAGACCAAATTCCCTTTTTGCCACTGTAACTGAAAACCATTGCTTCAATATTTAATGAAACACTTATGCTGCAGCACCTGGTCACATTGTCAGCACTGCCTAACCACTGCCTCCCCCGTGGGTCATTACTGCAGCCATCTGAAAGGGGGCAAACTGTTCATCGACAACAATAATGCCAGTCTTTAAGAATCTACAGCTACAAAACAGCAGGAGACAGAGTTACTTTGGCTTTGATCTTGGGAAAAATGGCTGGGGGCAAAATGCTGTTTCCTACCATCAGAGACTATACAGTTAGCAATAATTCTGTAAGTCAAAGCCATTCACAGGACTCAACTTGGCTGCCCTGCTTTGCTCTCTCTCTCCCCTTGCAGAAAGCTAGCAGCTCCTGGTGAGAGATCCTTGTCAACAGGAAAACACTAGTTCACGCTACCCTGCTAATGATCCAATGCATCAATACCTCAAACAATCACAACAAGCAGATGTCCTAAGTTAATATAGACTTCCCTGGGATTTTCCTGGTGAAACATGGCTTTAAAAGGCATTAGTCTTTTGTCCTCACTAGAGAACGGCTAAATCCTGGCACCAATTCCTTGGGTATGTGAACCTCAGCCTAATGGAATTTAATTACTTTCGTGGTATTAATCATCTGTACAGTAGAGCAAAGAGTATTTTATTACCACTTTTAAGGGTTATGGGCACATTTATTTCAAATGAACTGTCACACTGCATTACGTGTAAGGCATGCCAGGTTTGAATTCTGTGGCTCAGGTGAAAATAAATTTACAGTTTAAAACTCTTCCCCCATCATCAACATCCCACCCATTCATAGTGGCAGCACATATGTAAGACTCTCAAAATGAAAAGAAATTAAGTGTTGAATTAGCTATTCATTTTTTACACTCTGGTTTTATTCCTAATTCCAACCATTTTGACAACTCATTTGCAAAGGTTGCTTTATACCACGGACCCCAGGAACACCAATTGGCATCAAATAGGCTGTGACACCATTACAGGCTTAGTTACAGAAAAGTGAGGCTAAGCTTGTCCATTATCAGGCAACAAGCACCCGCTCAATAATAAAAGATTCCTCCAATTCACACCATGCAGCAAATGCTTTTGTTTTTGTTCATATTCAGGGAAAATGAATGTGTGCTCCTCTCTCTCCTCTTGGTTGTTTTTAGCCCTATCTGAATTGTTCTATAAAGAACTTGAAGAAACTTTTGCATCATTTATAAAGCTCTCCTCCTGTGCTAAATAGATCTAACTGTGGATTGCAAGATGACAAACTCAGGTTAATTCTGTAGTCTTCAGGAAACTTTCTGTTTGCCATAAAGCATTCTACAGAACTCAGGGGAGCAAACTAGAAGAGTGTAGTGGAAAAAAAATGCAGGACATAGGTTCTACACACGTGGTGGGAAAGCTCTCTAGGGCTCTGGAATCAGATTGCCTGGGCTTTAATTCTCCAAGCATTAGTCATTACTGCCCTCAGGAAATACCCTGTCTCCTTGGTTGATTCATCTGTAAAATGGGAATATCATTACAGGCTTATTTTGAGTTTCAAAGACAATTCACAAACAAAATAATCTCAGCATGATGCCTGATACACAGTGGGTCCTGTTATATTGTTGTTGTCACTACAAAGAGGATACAAGATATACAAGGCATTTATTCCACCTGTCACACGCTTCAATGTCGGTGCTGAATGGATTCCCTATGAATTGCGGAAACTACTAAGACATCTTTTTTCCCCTTCCTCCATCCCCCTCCCCGCTCCACTGAAGTCCTTATACTCCCCGACCTGTTCCACATCCACCTGTTTAAGGCATTTTCCACTCATCTCATTTCAGAGACATTCTGCAGTGAGAAGCAAATGAGAGCAATTTGTGACATGAGATACTGCATGTGCAAAAGACACATAATTAGTGTCAAAATGGATGCATTTCCTTTTTAAAGTCTATTTGTCCTGTGATTTCAAATGAATCAAGCTGCTATATCTCTCTCAACAGCTTCATACTACTCCATAATGAATTAAATGGCTCCTTTGAAAAAAAAGTGTAAGGTTTATGAATAAAATGATTTTTCAAATGTTGGGATAAGAAGGACTCAAAAAGACTCTTATGTCTAGTACCCCTTCGTTTAAAGATCTCCAAACTCAGAATCTTTGAAAGAAAAGCATTCTTTAAGAGAGAAAAAAAAAAAAAGAAAAGTTTTTTTTTTCCTCCTTCCAAACGTTATAATTATCAGTGGGGGGTGGAAAAAGCTATAGTATTCAGCAACAGCAGAATAGGATCCTGAATTCCCTACCCCTCCTTAGCACTCTGATGTCCTAAACATGCAATCAAGGCCCCAAATTCTTTTCAAAGACATTTCATAAGAGAGGAAAGAATGTGTCACTCAAAACTCTAACATGTTTAGATTCTGCTTCTCAGTTCCTCTATTTCCATTCTATTCCTATCCCTCTCTTTTTCTTCTGTGAATTCCTCTATTTGGTATTGCAATATATACTCTTCAAGCCCATTCTTTTAACTCTACCTTTTAATTGGTTTGGCTCCTCCAAGCTTCACAAACCTTGGTCTTGACTAATCTCCGCTGGAGAAAGAAACAAATTTTTTTTTATGGTAGTCTATGAAAAAGACACCAAATTGGCCCAGCATGGTGGCTCACATCTGTAGTCCCAGATACTCAGGAGTCCAAGGCAAGAGCCCAGGAGCTTGAGGTTGCTGTGAGCTAAACTGATGCCACAGCACTCTACCTATGGCAACAGGGTGAGACTTTATCTCAAAAAAAAAAAAAAAATTCCAATTTTTACTGATAGTGTATGCTTCATCTTTCAGAAGGAAGCTAAAATCAGTACTATGTTTCTGAGACTAAGCTTTTCCTATTTAAAAAAAAAAAAAGGAAGTAAATAAAAGAAATCTCCGATTTCATGCCATGGTCAATGGGCATCACGTTTCTCTTTGTCATGTGCATTATGAAAATCATGTTGTTGTGAAGACTTGAAAACCAGGTTAATAGTAAAAGGCCTACGACTGCATACTAGTTCCTTTGTATTCTTCCAACCATAAACTCTGTTTCTTCATATTTGAAATGAAGATAATGTTAATCATTTTAAGAAGCACTGGAGGATAACTGAGATAAAATCTATATGCCAAGTTAAACTCCATAAATCTAACATGTTACAAAAAAACAACTATATTAAAGAAAAATAAAATAATTCCTTTGCTTTCCTTAGGGGAAGGCCCAGATGTCACAATGAATCTCCTACAGCTTTCAATTAAGTAATTTGTTAACAGTCTCCCCTTTACTCATCTGTAGCTTTAGTTTTCCCAAATTTGAATGGGTTCTACTCATTAAATTCATTAAATTGCTATTAATATTTATTGTATTATGAACAATCACCCAATGTCTTTTATAGTCATGTTTTGGGGGAAAAAGGGGGACTTCCCACTTACTAAAATTTATTTCTTGAAAATAAATCTTTTTTGAATTCATTCTCAACTTATTCGTGTTTCCCTATTCCTCTGATATTTTCATTGTCTGCTTGACATGTCTTAAGGTGCATTGACTGAAATCAGACTCGGTAATCTAGATGAAAGGTATCATTGTTTGCTATAACATCAACTTAATATTTCCACATTATTTTCTCCCTTTCTTAATGCCCCCTGGAGTACTATTTACCTTCCTAACTGCCTCTGTGTGATGGGGAGACTGAGTTGAGCTATCCGTGATGACTTCTAATTCATTTAAACAGCACACACTGTTTTAATCATATCTGTTTTCACAGATATCAGATCTTTTTATGAACTGAACTCTTTTTTTGCTCACTTAGCTCTTATGTGAAATGTTCTGGGTCAGATAAGTAATACAGCATTCAAAGATATAATGATAAGAAGCAATGTTAGCTCAGTGGCAAAAAATTATGTTTCAAACATAATGTTAATCATTTCTACAAATACATGAGAATTACTTTAAAAGATTTTCATAAGAGTGAATATTGAAATATTTAACACTGATAAAAGAGATTTATATGCCTGTCTTGTTTTTCATAAATGTCTTTGCCATTTTACTAATTAACCAAAGATATCTGTGTTTAGACAAATTGTGTCTCCGTCCCAGCCTATGCTCTTTCTACATTGCTTTTTCCTGCAGTAAAATTAAAGCACTCAGTTCTACACACTAATCCTCCTTTAGGTAACAGATTGCAATATTTTGAATACAAAAGTATGAGACAGGAAAATGGGACTTTTGGGCTCTCTTCCCAGATCTTCCACCCAACGTGTGCTGTGCTCCAGGATAGATACTCCCTTTCTCTCTTTGCCTCAGTTAACTTGCTCAAGAGAATGGATGTAGCAATTTTAAGTGTCTTACAAGATGTCACAACTTTTTTGTTTTATAAAAAAAATAGGATTCCTAATTATTTTCCTCCAGATTACATTCTAATGTTCCCAATCACATTTTTGCCTATCTCTCTAAAATTATGACTGGTGAGAATGTGCCCCATACCACAGACCCAGTCTTAAGTTTTTATGGCTGAACTGCAGCCAATCTCAGTTTTCACAGCATATTCTTAACGGCAAAAGTAAAATAATTTGTTCCCACTACTGAGACTTCCCATAATCCCAGAGCTTTTCCTTTCAAATTTCACCACAACTTATTTGGAGAGGAATACCATTTTGTCAACTATCTAAAATAACAGTTTAAGGTGATCTTTGTTTTGCCCTGCCGATGTGTCTATCAGCAACTTTCACATGAAATGTGCTCAGGACATAAGAAAACAAAAATTCATACTAGTGGTCTTAGTTCAAATAAAGAAAAATCTCATGAAATAAACATTATACATACAAGGTCTGAAAATTAAGTTTTACAAATTCATCCTAGAAAAAGTGCTACATACCTCACTGCTGAAAAACACTATGGTCACCTCTGGAGAGCTCCCCTTGGGAAGCTCTACACCCATACCCGTGCCTGGTCTGTGCTTCAAAGAAATTTTGGAACTCTTTTTCTGAAATGGCTATCAGAACTGTCGTTGTTGGAAGGTATGAGTAAATTTGAGAACTTGCCACTGGGTGCTTATGTTGGCAGTACTATACAAACAACTTGGTGAGGTCTCATAACCTTGGTATCTCAGGGTCTCACAGCTGTGCTTATGTCAATGAGTGGCAGTGTCTCACTGAGTGGTGTTCATTACTGTTGTGCATTTTGGTATGCATATAATAATAGTTCTGGTCATTACAAAAAAGAATTTCAAAACTGCTTTCTTGAAAGGATGGTCTAGTCACTGGCATTGGTGTGTAGCTTCCCAAAGGGAATACTTGAGAGGCAGAAACTTTTAAAATGAAGATACACATAATAATGGTGAAAAAACTCATGAAAAAATGTCAACATCTCTAATCATTAAAGAAGTGCAAATCAAAACCGCAATGAGACATCACCTAACTCCAGAGAGAATGGCTCATATTTAAAAAGCCCTAAAACAACAGATGCTTATATGGATCAGAAAGAAAAACTTTCATCCACCATTGGGGATGAAAAACTAGTACAACCTGTAAAGAAAGCTTTGTGGAGAAACCTCAAAGAACTTAAAGTTGAACTACCATTGATCCAGAAATCCCACTGGTGAGTATATACCAAAGGGAAAAGGTCACTTTATAAAAAGGACACCTGTGCATTTATTGCAGCACAATTATCATTTATTGCAGCACAATTATCATTTATTGCAGCACAATTCACAGTCACAAAGAGGTGGAAACAACCCACGTGTCCACTAATGCATGAATGGATTAATAAAATGTGGTCTATGTCTACCATGGAGTACTACTCAGCCATTAAAAACAAAATGCTGATCTAGTATCTTTGGTCAAAGATCTACTTTGTGACAACTTAGAAGGGACTGGAAACCATTCTACTAAATAAAACATCACAAGAATGGAAAAACAAACACATATATTCAATACCAAGTTGGAACTAATCAATCAACACTTAAATGCACATGTGGAAGTAAAGCTCAATGAAAATCAAACTGGGGGAGGGGAGGGAAGACAGGATAGGTAAATTCACCCCTCTTGGGTACAGTGCACACCATTAGGGTGAAGGCCACACATCTTTGACTCAATCTGTAAAAATAAAAGGCATGTAATTAAAACACACATACCCTATAATATTCTGAGATTTTAAGAAACATAAAAATCACACTTTCAAATAACTCTTGAATTATAGAGAAAATTTAAACTAAAATTTAAAACTATACAGAAATAAATAATAAAGAACACTCGATATGTCAAAGTCTATAGGATACAGACACAGTAAAACACACAGCACAATTCACAGCACTAAGTACACTGTACTAGAAATAAAAACTAAAAAAGATAAATTAATCATTTGTCAATTCAAAACAAAACTGGATGAAATGCAACTTTACATAACTTAAACTATTGGAAGTCTAAGAAACTAATAAAGTCCAAAACCTTTTGTCAAAAAAAAAGAGAAAAGATATGCCTTTACTTGTGTGAAACTAACATTTTAAAATCATATCCCACTCACAGAAAGATGTAGCTCATTAATGGGCTTTTTATTCTATTGTAATTTCTGTTTATCCAGAGCAAAAACCTTGTATTTCTGAAAAGTAATACATAATTAAATTAATGTTAAATATCTACAAGACCATTAAATAAAATTTTACCTGATCATTTCATAAAGTGAAAAACATCACCTGATCCATAAATTTAGATTTTATGTGTGTATTAATGTTGTATGGTAAAGTTAAATGAGAGTGAAAGGGAATAACCAGAACGGTCCTCTGCAATAGGACTGTCCACTTCAGACGAAGTCTTTGACACCAACTTTGTTATTGAGAATTTTAGTCTGTACCTTCTTAATATTAGACCCAACTGTGGTTTCTAATTGAAGACTCTCACTCTCTTTGAGTCACTTACAACCTTTGAAAATCTAATACACATTATGGGTTCTCTCCCTGCAGGGAAAGAAAAATTCTCCAATACACAATTCATAAAGTTTCAGGGAGATTTAGGACCGCATGAAGCACATCCATATTAAGTATCTTCCATCTAACAGAAAATTGACCATACAGAGAACTGCAGAAAAATCTTTGCTATATTCCTTTGTCCATAATCACACACAATCCTTTTTATGAAAAGTAAACTTCTTTTTAAAAATTTAATCAAATATATTTTGTAAGCATAAGACATTTTATGAATACAGCTTTAATGATCAAAATTAAATCAATAAAAACTAAACTGATCATAGGTTGTTTTGGATCCTGGGCACTGGGATGCATCTAAAGAGATACAAGCTTATGGTTTTAGACCTCAAGAGTTTTGTAACACCAAGGGAAATACGAGCAAAAACACTCAAAATTTACCTGAAAATACCTGGGCCTGAGTAAGGATTCCAGAAAGCAAATGGAGAGAGATGTCGAACTTTGGTAAAACATCTGTTGTCAAAATAAGAGCTCAAATATAAAAAGCAACAGAAGTGATGGGCCCTTATGTCAGGATAGTGAAAAGAAGAGGATTTCTGAAAGAATGAGCCTGGAATTGGGCCTTGTAGAAGGGAGTGAAGTAAATGAAATCAATGTGTAGAAAGGATGTCTCAGAGACAAGGATGGCAGGCTTCTTGTAGGTCTGAAATTTGACATGTTTGGCAAGTTCTCCATCAAAATGCACTATACCTGTCATTAGGGAGTGAAACTGGCCAAACAATGTGTAAGATCTCAGCAGAGCATCTGAGCAGACTCAAATTAATGCAGGAGCCAAAGTACTATTAAGTCTCTTCCAGAAAAGTTACTTCCCCAGTCCCTTGTCAGTGCTTGGGGAATATTCGGCCATCAGCCTTGTTCAAACACGCCTGTTATCATTGTTCTAGTTATTACGTATCTGTAAGGCACTTTATAGTTTCCAAAAGGGCTTCACATGTATGGCCTGGTTTCTTGCTGTTAATAGCACTGATATTGACCTTTCATTAAGCAGCTCAGGGAGATAAATAAAATGAAGAAAATGGATGCGAATATTTGACCTACCTAAAATCTTACATGATTAAAAAAGTCATGAAGAAGTCGTATAGGCTTATATAATCAGCATCTAAGGAGTAATGCAACAAGTACCTTTGCTATATTGTCCCTCATAATACCCATGTTATGTTGAGTATCACAAGTCCAAAAGAAGAGGACTATCATTTTCTTCTGGGTAATTAAAAAGGAAAAAACTATCATACATATATCCTTTAGAATTTCATAAGTTGATTGAAACAATTGCATGTTGTACTTGGGTTTGTTTCTTTGAGCAAATTCTCCAAATAAAATGAGGTTATCAAAATTAGAAATAAACAAGGTATTTGCTTAATATGTCTTCTGATTAACTTGGTTATCATAAATTGAACAAAATTTAATACAGTAGAATCTCCATAGTTGATCACCTCCTTACACTGACCATCTCCTTAAATAGACCTAATTTTCAAAGACCGGACCTGCACCACATGTACACTAGGCCTAGTTCCTAGTCCCTAGTTCCTTAGGTTGACCACCGTCATATGTTGACCAGTCTGTTAGAGTGCCTTGGTTGGTCAACTAACAGAAGTTCTACTGTACTTTTTTTGTTCATAATTTGCAACCTCAAAAAGTCTTCTGATCATCATGATCACCAGTGATTATCTGGGACACCAGAAAGACTACAAGACTGCATTGAACCTGAATTGATTTTAATGCTAAGGTGAGAAAGGCCACTGATGAGAAACAAATCCGTTTAATTAATAGTTCTAGAGAGTTAGGATATAAGTTATTAGGCTTTTACATAAAATGTAGGTTTTAAACTTTGCATTTTGATTATTTTAACTATCTACTTCACCTCCTAGACTTGGATTTACCAGACTTAAAACTTTATTTTATGCCTTTAAAACATGATTTTACCTTTACCTTTTATCTTTAATCATTAACACCAAAACCTCCTCTCTGCAACTACCTATTACAGTGTAGTTGAAAAAAATGAGTGAATGATTTAGCAAAATGTACTAAATTTCTCCTTTGCCATAAAAACTGCACACACAAGCCTGGAAGTAAAAAATCTAAGAAGAAAACCCAAGTAAATCTAAGACCAGGGAAAAAAGCATGGTATATCCAATTTCACCCAATAGCATTTATAATCTCCACACTACATGTAAAGTTTTGCTGACTGGATTGAGCCAGAAAAGAAATAAAGCAAACAGAAGTTTCTGTGTGTATATATATATGTATAGTATAGTTTTTATACTATATATATATGTAGTAAAAAAAACAAAAACAAAAACAAAAAACCAACAAACTTATGGATAATCATATGCTCCACTCTACCAGGAAAATATGACAAGATTTAAAATTGTTCTAATAAGGCATCAGGCAGTGGTAAGGAATACAACTATATTATGCTAATTATCATAGTTATACCATTAGCCAATGTGAATTACTACACTTATTAAAGGGACAAAAATGACTCTGTGCTTAGCAGATATAGATAAGTTACAGTAAGGTTTGCAGGCTGAGAGTAAAATTATGCCTCTTTTGGAATAAAAATAATCATCTTTAAATAGAAAATAATAAATAACAGGAGTTAATATGAAAGTGTAAATAATCAGTGTAACTTTATGGAGGGCAAGACCTCAGTTTTATTATCAATATGCATCAGATTCTCTTTAGCTCTGTACAACTGTAGCCTTCTTTGGTTAAAGCAAACATTTGGTGTGTCATCATGTCTTTAATTCCAACAAGAGCACTTTTTTCTTTCTTTTCTTCTTCCTTTTATTTATTTATTTTTTTGCCTTTTGCCTTTTGCTACACTAGTAAAGAAAAAAAAGAAAATAATTTTCAAGACCCTTTGACCTAATTCTAATTTAAATAATCTTTTCCCCAAACCCAAGTCAAAAGCTTGGGAGATATTCTTGACATCATCCCACAATGAATTAATTGCCAAGACTTGTGAATTCTCAGGAGGTCGAGTACACAGGAAGACTCTGGTTCTGAAGGGACCCCTGGATCACTGGATCCAGCAACCAGTGTCAGTTCTGTGAATGAAATAGAACAGGAGTGGGTCAACCTAAAGAAGGAAATTAAGTTTTAAAACCCAGCTAAAAGTACACAGAAGAGAAATAGAACCTTGGGGACAGTAGCAGAGGGACACATGGACAAAGAGAGTGAGGCACAGTCCTCTTCCCCTTTCACCCCAGCACCTGGTAAGGGTGCAGAGAAGCTGGAGAGAAATGTCAGGAGTGGGAGGCAGCAGCCCCTCCTCATAGCAGCTCCTCCTACCAGCAGCAGTCAAGGAGATGATTTGGGCTTCAAGACATTTGCAGCTGTCATTCAAGTACCACTCAACATCCGAACCAGTATAAGTTTATAAACCCA
Source organism: Arctocebus calabarensis (assembly GCA_963573935.1). Lineage (NCBI taxonomy): Eukaryota > Metazoa > Chordata > Mammalia > Primates > Lorisidae > Arctocebus > Arctocebus calabarensis. The sequence goes on from CAUYON010058533.1 coordinate 12,509, forward strand.
GAGACAGGGCCACCCAGGAGGGAGCTGGATTTCTCAGTGCACTCTAGAGCTAGAGGTGGAGAGATTCCACAGGGACATCCCAACATGGATGTTGTTTTCTGCCTCTAACCCGGGAAGAATGCCACCTCATTGGCAGGACTCTGGTTCAAAAAATAGAGAACTTAAAAAATAAACATACTCAAATCTGTTCATTTCTATCTATCACTCCTGCCTGTATTCCAATCCAAGTCACCCTCCTTTCTCACCTCATTTCTGTCAACAGACCTCTCGACTGGTCTTTCTTCTCATGCCCTGCTCTGAACTAAGTGCAGACCTCATATATATATGTGTGTGTAAATATATATGTGTATGCATATATATATAATCTCCTAAACTTCTCACCACTCTGGGGATAACTTCCAGTACCTTCCTCTTGACCCACGATTCCTTCATGATCTGGCCCTGACTCACTCTCTGGCTTTCATTCTAACGTTGCTATTCATAATCTAGCCCTTCCCACCTTTCCCCAGATCCTTTAGTATTTTGTTCTCCTTCCTGCCTTAAAGCTGTTCTTCTTCCTCAATGCTTCTCCCCAGTCACACACTCAACGGCCACTTACTAGAACATTCATTTGTTGACATCCACCTAGGTCAGGTCAATAATTATGGGTCCCACATACCAGTCTGCTGTATGAATGTATCACTATTCTAATTGTTTGCTCACATATTTATGCTCCCTGCCTCCCCTGCCCTGAAGACCTCTTCCTCTCAAGCAAATTCATTGTCTCTCTCTCTCTCTCTCTCTCTCTCTCTCTCTCTCCCCATTACAGCAGGGCCATGTCAGTCTTGTGGAAATTTATACTTTGTACTATGAATTGTTCTTGTTAGGAGCCAAGGATGACTGTACCAGAAAATAATGCTGGATGAACAGCAGCAGGAACTAAACAATCTTTTCTGTATGGTTGTTGATCTTGTGTACCCTAAAAATATTATTCTGAGCATCAGTAATTGGAGTTACAAACAGGTACTGGACACTGTTCATAATGTAGGGACATTCTCATAAAACAATTTTAATGAAAAAACACTTTCCGAACTATAAAGAGCTATGCTCTACAAATGTAAGTTAGGACTGTGATATGTGTGTATAAGTGTGTATAAATGTTGATTTGGAGATGTATTTAGATATAATTATAAATATTTATATTTCCCCAACTGTGCTGTGATTTTCTCAAGGGTAGAGATTGTGTCTTCTTTTCATGAAGTAAAAATTATCTTTCTTTTCCAAAGCTGGAATAAGTAAGGTCTTCTTTTCCTGGTCTTATCCAGTAATAGGTATAAAATGGTTGCCTAAAAATGTTTCAGGAATAGGGTTCAATGGTCTTTACGAATCAAGGAACAAAAAGGCCTACACAGTGTGATTAGGCTCTGTAAGAGACAGCTAAAAAACAGATTACAAATAGCCTCACCAAAGAAATTCTGTGCATCACCCTGTACTTCTCATTCATACACGCTCACAGATTAATGTAGTGGTTCTGGATCCAAGGAGGAAACACAATTTCTATAAAAGACTTGATAGGAAGGAGCTTACCTCTATATTTTCTCTATGAATGAGACCATTCAAGTAGCATTCAGCAATATTTTCTTGTTAATCAGGATTAAAATTTACAGATTTAGCAATATAAATGTGAGAATATTATCTAACCACTTATTTCAGAATGAGTTCTTACATTTATTGCTTTTACACTCCAAAATTTTTACAAATGAGTAATTTTTCTTGCCAACAATGAAAAAAATCTGTTACTATAAACTCAGAAAAAAAAATAATGGATAAAAATGAAGAATAGTACAAAACGACTATAATAAAAACAGTATGATATTGGCATAGGAACGATCAGAGTTTTCAAAGACTGAGCATTGAACTGAGAGTTTGTTTTTTTTTCAAAGTAGATACATCTAAGTGTACAAGGATTATGATCTTTAATGTGACGATTCTATAAACAAAATCTATCGGCAGATATCATGAGGAAAATTTTATAATCCAGATGACATAAAGGCTTTGAAATCTAGAATCTACAACCAGCTATTCAAGTTGGTAAGAAAAAGATAGACCAACCACATCAATGAACACTGAAAACAAGTGAAGGAAGCCAGATATAAAATATCACAGGTTGCATGATTCCATTTATATGAAATACCCAGAAAAGGTAAATTCACAGCGACAGACAGCAGAGGGTTAGGTGAGGAGAGATGAGGAGTAACTAATAAGGTACAGGATTTCCTTTTGGGGTGTTCAAAATATTTTAAAACTAGACAGAAGTATGATTGTACATTACAAATGTGCTAACGGCCACTGAACGGCTCACTTTGAAATGGTTAGTTTCATGTTATGTGAATTTCACCTTGATTTTTAAAAAAGACAATGCTTGTATACCATCCAAAAAATGTACAAAACATTTGCATATACATCTCATAAACTAATCCGAATGACCAAAAAGCTTATAAAAAGATACTAAACCTCCCTAGCAGATACAAAAATGCAAATTAGGATACCATGAGATATTTTATGAACATCAGATCAAAAGGGAAAAAAAGCAATTGAAAAGAGAAGTAACATCCACTACTGAGGAGGATTCAAGTGAATGGTTATAGTCAACAACTGGCTGCTACAAAAGAAAACTGTTATAGGACTTTCTGAAAATAATCCAGAAATATCATAAAATTAAAGCTATATGTATCCTAGTCCTAGCAATCCTACTCCTGGGAATCAACCTTGAAATGGAAGCATCAGTAGGTAAGAACATATGCTCAAATATGTTTACTGAAGCAGAAAGTGCCTTCAGTGGGGATGGTGAATACCAGCTGATTTAGAAGGATTTTCCCAGTGTCAAGTGACATGATCTCATTTTTGTAAAGCAAAGGAAATAAATATGTTTGTATGTGAATGTGAGAAGGCCATGAAAGAGTACACGTGGTCATTGCCATTAGTGATAGAAGAGGTAAGGGACAGTGCAGGTGGTCTGAGAGGGGAGAAAAGTAGAGGAAGAAGAAAAGGGAAAAAAGCTTTTTTTGAGACAGAATCTTGCTCTGTCGCCCAGGCTAGAGTGCAAGGGTGTCATCATAGGTCAATGAAACCTTGTACTCCTGAGTTCAAGAGATCCTCCTGCCTCCCGAGTAGCCGGGACTATAGGCATACACGACCACACTCAGCTAATTTTTCTATTTTTTGTAGAGATGAGATTCTTCCTCTTGCTCAGGCTGGTCTCAAACTCTGAACCTCAGGTGTACTAGGATTACAGCCATGGGCCATCATGCCCACCTGAAAGCTGTCTTTTAATATTTATAGTCTCACTTTAAGCAAGTACAAAATAAAAACATAAGCACTCAGCAATAAAAGCCCTGAAATAAACAGACACCTAGCCTCATCCAAGTGGAAGAAGTCCAGTGTGGGACACAGGCAAAGGCTCTTGAATTATAGGATTAGGCTTTTAACCTCTTTCTAGGAAGAAGAACATGAAATTTGATATCAGAAGCCACTGTAATTCTTGGATGCTTAAAGAAGGGTTCCTGCTCTCATTAAGCCATGGGATTTAGGGTAAGTTATCTAATCCCACAATTTCTTCATCTATATATCTATACCTTGGAAATAGTACATGTAGTATCTACCTAATTGATAAGGATGTTGTGAGGATTAAATTACACAATGCTCATGAAGGTCTTATCACAATCCTGGCACTTAGGAAGCTTTTGGTATTTGGGAACTACTAGGTAACTCCACATACAGTACTTTTTCCACCACCTATGATGGTTTCCCATTAATAAAATTTGAAGGATTCCTTAACTAAACACCCACCACATGAAGTGGTCTCCTTGTTATTTGCTTAGAGATAATACAGGGAACACATTTGCTGTTATGCATAAATATTAAAGCATCTCTCCCTAGAAAAATACAACAGGATTGTATTGTCAGTGATCCAATATGAGACTGTTTTTCAAGGTGTTTTGTTTGTTTTTATGTAAGAGTGCTATACAGTTTACCTGTCTGTAAAATGAGCATAATAATAAAAACTATCTTATAATACCACTCTCAACCTTGTATAGGCTTTCTTCTCACTCAAAGTCCTCATAACAACTTTCAAGGTGGACGCCTATAGGATCTGGCTCCCCACCACCTCTCTAATCTCACCCCACCCAGCCCCATTTCTGTGTCAGCCGTATTCCCCTCCTTCTTATTCCATAAGCATATCTCTGCCTCAGGGTCCTTACAACTCCTTTTCCCTCTGCCTGGAATGCTCTTCTCTGCTTCCTCTTTGTATAAGAGTCACCCTCTTATTCCCTAACCTGCTTGCCTAAAATTGCAACAAAACAAAACATAAAAGAAAAAGATTCTGATATTTCACATCCCCTCTTCGGTTTTATTTTACCTATTGTCTGTCTTCTCTTATCAAACATCATAAATTATTATCTGTATCGCCCACTACAAAGAATAAAAAAGCAAGGATTTTTTTGGTCTTCTGTGTTTCTAGCACTTGGTAAGTGATATGTTGTGGGTACTTTAGAAGTATCTATTTAATAAATAGTAAGCACTACATAAAAATGTTATTAATATAAATCAATAAACATTTATAAATGCTAATTGATTTAATACAAATTACATTTATATACTTAATATAAATATATATGTGTGTACATATATACACATGCATAACATTATATATATAATTAGGGAAATCTTCAAATTCCATTAATAAAAGACCATCATGGGATGTGGAAAAAGTATTATATCTGGACTTATCTACTAGCTCTCATTTACTAAAAACTCACTTACATGCCAGGTACCGTGATTACGTATGTATATACACAGACATACATAAAACACAATCATGATTGGTAACTAAAAATGTAAAGAAAAATGTATGACAAAGTCTCTCTCCCTAACCTAACTTTAACCAGGCTCCTCTGAGCCTTCTGCTCAACTGGGCCCAATCTTAGGTTTTCCTGTGTCCTTAAAAAACAGTTTGAGTAAGAATCCTAAATCAGTGAAGAAAAAATTCCCCACCTCTGGCATCTGACCATCTTTGATATCTTATCATCCTGACCTGCCTTCAGCAAGAATTTCACTAAATTGCTCTTAGTGATTGCCTTACCCCTGATGTGTCTTCTTAGTAATTTCTCACCTACGGTCCCCATACCTTGCTCTGTGACTATAAATCTCCACTCGTCCTTATTTAGCTGAGCCTAATTTCTCTCCCTCATTGGGGAGACCCTCCCTCAATAGGGTCTCTGCCCTATTGCAGGCAAGACCCATCTTTATGCCTCCTCTACCTTGAATAAAGTCTACCTTACTGCCTTTAACAATGATCATTAATAATTCTTTTCCTTAACTATCAAAGGAAGCTATTTTCAAATAAGTTGAAAGAATTAAAAATAAGCTGGCTTCTTTTAGACTTGAAGTATTTATAATGAAGATTTTAAATGATCAGTTTGCCTAAGATGAATGAGAGAGAGGGCCAACCAGGAGAGTTGAATATAATCTTTGTATTGTTGAGGTATCACATTAAGGAAAAGATATTGGTAAGCTATAGTGGGTTTACGGGACTAAGCTTTGAGAAAAGAAATGGCATCATATCCAAGAGGAGTCCTTAATAATAAGAGGTTATCTCTAATCAAATAACACAGATGAAACAAGATGTTATGAGCATAAGATGTCCTCCTATTCCTGAACTTCATATTCTATCACAGAAACGCACTCCTGAGAATAATTAATATTCTGCTATGAATAAGCTAATCTGCCCCATACCTTCCACGTAGGACCCTTTAGGTCATGACCATAGGAGAGATGACAGGGCAGGCATCTCTCAGAGAGATGAATAGATGGCATTATCACACTGGAATAAAACAGAAGTTAATTCCCACAGAGACCTAAAATTTTGACTGTAGCATAAAACATATTCATTAAAAGAAGAAGGAAAATTATGCTGATAGGAATTCATATTTTCATAGGCTTCGGGTTGAGATATTTTCATTTTCATTACCATCAAATGTAAGAAAACATGAGATCTTATGAAGAGAATTTTAAAAACAAGACCATGTCTGTTAATTCAGGAATGTGAATTAGAATATACATTTTCAGGCCAAGTCATTCATCAATCTCTTTTTGTTTTTTAACCAATATTATTTTTATTTCTTTTAATTTTATATCAGATTAATATAAGCGTACATATAATTAGAATACATTGTTTGCTATGGCACACCTCCTGGATGAAGGACTCAACTGCAACTTGGACTTTACCTATCAATCATCAATTTCTGTTTATCCAGCAGCCACCTGGTGGCTGGCTCTTTGCTGAGCACTGTAGAAGATACAAAAGAAGCTTCTGACATGAAAGAAGCTTTCTTTCTAGAGGACTGTGATCCACTGACCTGAAAGATAAAATAAGCATTCACAAGGTAACTCAAGAACAATGAAACTGCCAGCGTAATCACAGGACAGCAGTTTTTGTCATCTCCACAGAGAAGGTGTGATCTGAAGTGATCCCCTGTTAGGACTGGAGCTGGCAAAGCAGCACAGAAGGCCCTGGAGGAGGGAGGGACACACCCCATGAAAGGGGCCCGGGCATAAGGCAGGACCCTAAAATCTAGACAGAGGGAGTGGAGTGTGGGCCCACCACAAAAAAAGAAGCCTTAAGACGGGCATTTGGTCTTTTGCCTTGCTGTCCCACAATCACCCCTCTCTTTCGGAGACCTACCTCAGAATTTTTTGGTTTGAGATGAGAGCTATTTGGCTTTTCCAAATTCTCTGAAATGGTCCAGACAAAAAGTGTGCTAGGCCTAATACTACAATCAAATCTTGTTTCTTCCAACCACAGTTACACTCATCCACCGCAGTTACACTCATCCACCTTATGATGGGTTTCTCCTTGCTCTCCACAGCTGCTATTTCACATGACACAACCGACAATAAGGAAAATCTTCAGAAAGGCCCAGTGCTGGCCAACCTTTGAGCCAGTCCTGACTTAGACACAGGGTGTTGGGAGCCTAAGCACCCCCTCTGGTCATGTCCCTAGGGTGTTCTTTCTGATGTTAGCCTATTTCTCATGCATGTCACCTCTGTCCAGGCCACATGGTTATCCTTTGTCTCCAAAGGGTATTCTAGTTCCTCAGTCTCTCTTTTCTCTCCTGGGCCGGAACCCCCTACCTGAACTCAAGCCACTCTGCCTGAAGCCCTGCACCTGTTTCTCTCTGACCAGTATTAGGCTTCTGATGCCTGAACTCTTCTTCTATACTCACTCTCCCTTTCGAGTACAGCTGGATTCTTCTGGAATAAGGAAAATTGCATAAATTGCTCCTAACATGACCTATGCCAGAGATTCCTGCTATCACAGCCTCCCACGCAAAGGCAAAATCCCATGGATATCCTTGCCAACCCTAATATTTGGATTCTAGCTGGACAGATGCCCAGAACTAGGGGGTAAATGCCATGAACTGTCACTCAGATCCCCCCTTAATAAAGGACCTGTTGTCCTAACTGCTGGGCATTCTGGCAACAGACTTCAGCTGTCAGCCTTTTCAGGGATCAACTCAATTGCAAAGAGTAGAATTGCTCAAGTTCACACCCCTTCTTGGGAAAGTCCACATACAACGACTGATAACTCCAACTATAAATATCTGGACATCCAGGTTCAACTCTGAGAGGTTGTCCTAGGTGTAAAGCTCCTACTAGGTCACCCAAAGGGGACAGTAAGCCTGTATCACAGCTTCGCTTCTCCTTCTGGCCAGTCTTGATTCCCAGGGAGCCCTTATAAACACCCTGCACAGAACAGAGCTTGTATCCGGGGGAACCCAACTTACACATCACAACTGGGTTTCTCCCCAGAGCATGTCCCTGGACATTTTGTCTTACTCCCTTTTCACTTCAGTTCACTTTTAAAACATGCCTTTTGATTGAAGTCATAACAATTTCTTGGCTGAATTCTGGCAAAATTTTTTGGTATCATTTCCCCCTAAAATCATTTTTCTTCTCAGGGTGAGAAAAGGACTTGAAGAGAAACTTCTCTAAAGACGACAGGCGCACGGCCTACAGACACATGAAGAAATGCTCACCATCCTTGATGATCAGAGAAATGCAAATCAAAACTACTTTGAGATGCCATCTAACCCCAGTAAGATTAGCCCACATAACAAAATCCCAAAACCAGAGATGTTGGCGTGGATGTGGAGAAAGGGGAACACTTCTACACTGTTGGTGGGAATGCAAACTAGTACATTCCTTTTGGAAATACATTTGGAGA
>CAUYON010058534.1:0-16383 GCA_963573935.1 Arctocebus calabarensis
TTTGCAGATGAAGCTATTAACTTCATGTTTGCAGTTAAATTTTCATTTTGATGAATTCTCTAAAATTAACCATCACAAAAGCTTTCCTGATACTTTTATGTAGTTATAATTTTGCTCAGTTTCTTTTTTTCTTTTTCTTTATTTTCTGAGACAGAGCCTCAAGCTGTCACCCTGGATAGAGTGCTGTGGCATCACAACTCACAGCAACCTACAATTTCTGGGCTCAAGTGAGTCTCTTGCCTCTGCCTCCCAAGTAGCTGGGACTACAGGCGTCAGCCACAATGTCTGGCCATTTGTTTTGGTTGTAGTCATTTTTGTTGTTTGGCAGGCCCGGGCTGGATTCGAACCTGCCAGCTCAGGTGTACATGGCTGGTGCCTTAGCCCGTTGAGCCACAGGCGCCAAGCCCATATTAGGAATTTTTTTTTGCTGTTTTCTGAATAATAACTTAAAACTTTCTTTTGGCGCACAAGTGTAGGTGGTCTGTGGTTGGCTGTCTTCACTGTCTGCCTCCGTTGAAGATGGAGGGTTCCAGGATTTTACTCGTGAATGATGTATGCAGGAATCTACTCCTATAACTTCAATAGCTGTAGAAGAAGACAAGATAACAGGAAAGGGGACTTCCCAAGTTGGGGTGAGGGGAGGTGAATTAGAGGGAAGAGTTTTGATCATGACTAAATCTCCAGGAGGGAAAAATTCCTGTTCTAGTTAGTATGTCCCTCCCCAAAAGGGGAGCAGGACTTTCAGGCATGATTAGGGAGGCATGAGAGAACAGTAAGTCATTCCAATTGCAGCTTAAAAACTGGGAGAAAAATTTGGTAACCAGCTTTCCAGACACCCCCTGTATAGTTATGGATTTGGGGGATAAAAGATCAGGGCTAGAGAGAAGTACAGAAAAGGTTGCTCCAGTGTCCAAAAGAAATTTTATCTCCTGGTGCTCCACTATAAGGCAAACCTGGGGCTCTTGAGGGGTGATGACACAAGTTGGAGCCATGAGAATTTGCCCCAGGCACCCTCAGTCCAGTTTGGGCTCCGATGGGGTCACTGTCCCAAAAGGCCTTCGCCTCTGGGGACAGGGCACCCTCCAGGGATCACCCTTGCATTTTGCCAGGGTTTTTCTGCTGATTCTGTTCCCTGATTAATTTTTCACCATTTGGCTAGAGAAGCTGGTAAGGTGAATTTCAATTGAGGGCTCCTGGTTTTGTAATTAACCAGCCCTTTACCAAAGAACTGGGACTGGTGATTGCAGTTTTTCCCCTACAGCTTCACAGAGGTCCCATTCAGTAGTACAGCCTGAGTCTCTGGAGACCTGCTTGGTGTGATGGGGCTAGGTGGCTCAGTCTTGTATTCAGCTAGTCTCTGTCCAATACTAGTGAATCAGAGGCTATGGGCTAAAATATCTGCTGTGGAGAAATACAAGCAAAAAACACCTTGTCCCCCATAGGCAACAACTGGAAGATAAGAATCCAACCCTCCCACAAGAACACAAACATGGTACAACATTGGAGAGTCCCTGGGCGATCAGCCAGGTCAAGAGTTCTAAACCAATTGTTCTGGTCAACACAAACACAGATCAAGTGGGAGAGTTCAAAAGGTCTCCAGCAACTAGACAGCAGGGGTCCACTGGCAGCTCAAGTTTAACTGATTCTGGCAGTCCATGGAGTCAGAAATGCCCACCCAACAAAAGTTAGTCATGAGGGTACTCCTCCTTCCCCACCTCACACCTCTGTCACACCCAGGCACTTGTAACTCTGCCAGGCTGTTGTCCAGTTGCCTCTAATGAACAAATATGCCTGGGATTTGGGCTTGGCAGAATCAGGGAAGTCAATGCCTGGCCACCACGCTTTGCCACCAGGCAGCTGGAGGAGCTAAAGCCTGACTACCTCTAATGCTCAATGGAAACTGGGAAGTGTACCACCTGAGCTCATTCCAAATCAGAGGTTAACAAAGCAGCAAATGTTTTTCTCACTCAGAGACCATGAGTCTGCCCCAGCTGCTCTGCTCCTCTGGTATCCCTGTAGTGCAGTCCACAGAGGATCCAGTCCACCTCTGGGAGGTGTCTCTCTGAAATTTGACCCCAGAGGGTTCATTCTATTAATGGTGATGCTGGTGTGGGAGGTGTCTCTATGTGAATTCCTGTACCTCATCAGTTCCTGAGCCTCCACTGGTCATGTGGAGACCCAAGTCTCTGCCTGCCACTGACTTACACTTTCGCAGAGACAAGCCAAACACCTTCCCCCCTGTGCCTTTCGGTACTACTACTGGATTCACTATTATAGCATAGCTATGCTGCTGCAGTCCATGGAATGCCTAGTCCTAGCAAAGAACCATTGATATTCTGGTCTCTGCAGGGGTTGGGTTTCTAGACCACCAGGTGAGGGGGAAAGGGTAGACTGGGAGTTCAAAATGGCAGAGAAATATTTGTTCAACTTTCATGCTAGGCAAGAGAATGACCAAGTTTGATTTGTAAATGTGCTTGGTGGTGTCTTTCTTGGTAATTCCAACTAATTGAAAATGTTCAGAAAGTCTTTCTTCTTCCCTAGCAGTTAGGGAGACTGTGCCTCTCCCAGAGCCTCTGTCCATCCCTCTCACTCACTCACTCTTGCCCCCACCACACAACTCTTTCCTTGCCTGCTTCCGAAGTGCTGAAGAGAATTGTGCAAAAGTCACTGTAACCTCAGGACCCAGGCAAATGTTTCTTGGGACTACAGTCAGAAGTTCGCTCTGAATTCTACTTCTTTCTCTAATTTTTTTTTTTTTTTGAGACTGTGTCTTGTACTATCACTCTGGCCAGGATGCAGTTGTTATTCACAAGTACGATCACATTGCATGACAGTCTAGAACTACTGGGCTCACAAGATCCTCTTGAGTTAGCCTCCTGGGTAGCTGGGACTATAGGAGCCCACCACTGCATCCAGCTTCTCCCTAAATTTTGGTCATTGCCACATCTGTGAGTTTCTACCTTCAATTCCTGGTCTCAGACATGGTTTCTGCCTATCCAGGGTCAATGAACAAACAGTACATGGACTAACTAGGTTTCTCCAAGTCTTCTCTCCTGCTGTCTACCCCCCCATCACATCTTCTTTCTCTAGAACCAAAAGTCCAGGGAAACTGGACTTGAATTACCTTCATGTCAAGTGAATTTGGGAAAACTATATTTAAGGGTGCAAATGTGACCTAGGTAATAAGTTAATGATGCAGCCAAGGGAATATTACCTTTGTTTCCACTAGCAGGGCATCATGTAGGTGGGAGAGGGGACAGAGGCTCTTGGAGGGGAGCAGTCACCAGAGGCTGCTGGGAGGGTGGAGCTGGAAAGAAAGCTCCCAGGACGTCCTTTTCAAATAAGTACACTTACTAAGAAAGGATCTAAGCCAACCACAAATGCAATATGAAAAATAACTCTAAGGAGAGTTGAGAAAACCACTCAAGAAGGAACACGAAGTCTGTAGTAGGTTATACAGACTGGAAGAGTTGTTCTTAGTTGGAGGTTGAAGTTATACTGAGTCCCTGAGCACATGCAGAATTTCCTGAATGCAGTAGTGTGAGGCCTGGAGAATGCAGTGACAGCTTCAGCTCTAGTACCGGTGGAATCCACCCAGAACTTTTTTAGATTGCCCTGAAGTGAGGTGGTACTAATCTTGAGGTTCATGCTGTGTCCATAAGGACACTGTGAGTCTGCTCAATGACCCATAATTGTGCACCTCTAGAGGCACACTTATAAGGTTAGAGAAACTTTTTGATGATTCCAAGAGATTTTATGAGATTTACAGGTCAAAAGGTTGTAGGATGGCTTCTTTTTCCATTCCTGTGCCCTAAATTAGAGTATGTCCTATTTCCAGGACAATGCTCCTCTGTGTGTGTGTTTTATAATAATATAAGAATGTGTATTTTCAGTTTTGTAGAAAAGTTCACCCAGGTCTAAATTCACTTAGTAAAAATGTGTTCTTATTGGAGCTTAACTGTGGCTGAAAGCTGAGTGACAAAAAGGAGCCTCTGGAGCCAGCAGAGCTGTTCAGGAAGCATGTGTCTGTCTCAATGTCCACTCTCCAGCCCCTGTAGCCTTGGGTCCTGGAACTGCACACTCATCACCTGAAAGGAATGGATACCATGCTTACAAGGATAGTTACTGATTCTTATCACATTAAAAGGAAATGCTGAGAACAGGACAGTCTCCTGGCAAGCCTAGAAATGTTTTATGAGGGCAATTCCCCCAAGTAACTCAGTGTTCCAGAATGAGATAGAGTAAGCATGTGTTAAACATGTTAGTAAGCATGTGTTAAACATTGATGCTTAGTACTTCTTCATGGGGGTTGTGGGGAAAGAACACATGAGGAGAGAGCACGTGGCAATACTTATGCATGCAGCCCTCATATGTAATGACCTTAACTCTCCACACCTGCTGTGTATAACCTTAATAAATAGCCATTGCAAAGGGTTCTCAGGGTTACCCTGCACTTAAGGTAAGTCCACATCCTGCAAGCTTGTACTTCTAATCCATGTCACGCCTGGTTCTTTCATGCGATGACTTAAACCAGGGCCATAGGGGTTGTGACATCTGGCATAGTCAGCAGGATATGGCAGGATACTGCAGGATATAACAGGACATGCACTGAAGGGGAAAAAAGGGACACTCAGAAGTAAGTGAAGCCTTCAGTAGACAGTGGGAGGAAGTCCCAAAGGGAGACTCCACTCAGGGAAAGCAGGACCTTTGGCCATACTAGAAACAAAGGAACTCCACTTGGAATAAGTGGGGCCTTTGGTAAATAATAAGCAAAGATATTTAGAGAAAATAATGGGTAACTTCCTGTTTGGGGAGTCATGAGAATTAGAAACTGTGGAAGAAGGGTATGTTCAAGCAGAATTTGAAAGTGAGGAGAATAGTGAGGTTCAGTGGGAACCTGGATCTGAGGAGAATTGGGAACCAGGAGCATATGAAGGTTTTTCTGGCCCTTCCTCAGGGGAGGAAATATGTGATACAGACATGAATAAGCAAGAAAATACCCCAATGACCATTATGGCAGATCAGATTAAAAGTTTGAAAACTGGTTGAATAGTCTCATAGTTGGGAATGTTAACATAAATCAGCCAACATTGCCCTCTCTGCCTCCCTATGTAGATGAACCACCTGTGACTTTTGTTATGAAGGCTGTATTAGAAGGGTGTAAGACCAATGACTTTAATTGTGAAGATACTTTGGGGATTTTTCTGGTCCCAATTTTCCTCCTGAACCACAGTACCCTCAAGGGAGCCAATGTTTTGATCACCATATGATCATTTTTTCAGTTCTGAAAGATTTAAAACAAGTTGTAACACAGTATGGCATGCAGTCCCCGTTTTCCAGAGGTCTGTCACAGGGACTTGCACAAGAGCAGCGACTCATTCCTTATAACTAGGACATGACAGCCAGAACTGTTCTTGAATCTGGACAGTATTTACAGTTTAAAACTTGGTAGAAGGAGGAGGCTGACCTGATAGGTCACCAAAACCAGCAAAGAGAAGTTCCTATAATATTGGAACAGCTCACTGGGTCTGGCCAGTGGCTGGGGATTCCAAGACAACTCCAGTATGATGATACAGCTATTGTACAGAGAAGGCTGTGTTGTCTTCAGGCCCGGGGAAAAGGTTCAGGCTCCTGGAGACATCTCAAAATCTTTCATTAAGATATTGCAATCAGGAAATGAACATTATACTGACTTTTTAGCTCAATTCAAACCATCAGTTGATAAAGCCATGGCTCAGCCAAAGCTCAGAGACATGTTTTTACCTTAGCATTTGACAATGCTAACTCTGAGTGTCAAAAGGCACTGAAAGCACAAAATGCTCCCTTCAAGGAAAGCATACAGACATATGCTGATGTAGGAATGGAACCCTATAAGGTTAATCTTCTTTCTGCTGCTTTAATAGAAGGGTTCAAACTGAACCGTGTTAAATGTCATAATTGTGGAAAGATAGGCCATATGAGGGGAGAGTGTTGGAAGGGGAAGATCAATGAGAGAGGCAATGATCAAAAAACACAAAACAAAGGGAAGTCCCCTAGGCTGTTCCCCAGGTGTAAGAAGGAGTTCCATTGGGCTAATGAGTGCCACTCTCAAATTAATAAGAATGGAACACTTTTACAGCAGGGAAACTGTCAATCAGGCCCAGTCCAGGGCCTGCAGGCAAAGAATACGAGTCTGAAAACCTACCCACTCACCAGCAACCCCTTCTACATGCCACCCCTGGTAGTGTTGCTTTAGATTTACCAGCAGATGATAATGTTCTTTTGCTTGTTCTTATTAAAGAAATTAAAAATAGGAATATGTGGTCCTATTCCCCCAGATACGGTTGGGTTATTGTTAGGAAAAAGTAGTTTGACATCTTATAGAGTGTTTGTCCACACAAGTGTTATTTCATCTTACAAAAACTCAGTCACAGCAAATTCTTTCTGGTTGCTGTTCCTGCTCAAAAATACATGTTCTCTCCTTTCGTGAAGGTACCAAGCCTAGAGGAGAAATGACAAACCCCATATGGCAAATGTATGTGACTGTTTTCTCATCCTTTGGCAAATAAAAATATGGTCGTCATTCCATAGGTACGTTTTCACATTTTTCTTGGGCAACAGCCTTACCTTGAGAAAGGGCTTACCATGTCCTTTGACATTTATTAGAATGTTTTAATGTCATGGGACTTCCTAAGTCTATTAAAACTGACAGTGCACCTTCTTATTCTGCTCAAAAATTAAATACCTTTTTGTATTTTTGAAATATTCAACTTTCTCATGGTATTCTCTATAATTCTCAAGGCCAGGCCATTATTGAACAAAACCATGAAACATTAAAAGATATGTTATTTAAACAGAAAGGAGATGGTACACTGCCCTTGAATAACAGTCCTAGATATCTTTACTAGAGCTCTGTTTACTCTTAATTCTTTGAATCTCAACAATGATGGAAACACAGCTGCTGAACATCACAGGACAACTCTTGCCCATTCACCACCTTCTCAAATACAGAATCTATTTTCTATAAGAAACCTGATATGTCTGAATGGGAACCTGGTTATGTGTTACATGGGGGTCTAGGCTTTGCTCATATCATTACAGAACAGCAAGAAAAGCAGTGGTTACCCACCTGCTGGATCAAGTCTTGACACGAGCAAAAGACCTCACCAGCACTTTGATGAATCCGCCTTCACTGATCTCTTCAATAACATGACCATCAAGCAGACAGACGTTGTTCTCTCCTAAGAACCACTAACTCCACCTATCAAAAAGCCGTCATCAGTGGCTGAAGATTTAGTGAAACGTCAAGGTAAACCTCTAATGGGACTTCTTGTTCCTGGTGATGATTGCACCTTTGTTGACAAAGGTAAATGCTGCTACAAAGAATTTCACTTATTGAGCCTATATCCCTAATCCTCCCCTTAACAGAACAATATCTTAGATTAACCCTACCATTTCTATTTAAGTCCTAACAGTTGTTACCTTCAACCCATTCCCACTGCATGATTTTCTCTTATATGTAATAGAATTAAAACCAAACAAATAAAAACCATGCTGCTCCTCCAGACTTCAACTTGGAAAGGGCATGATACTACCCTTCCCCCACTTAAGATTCCAATCTGCACTATGCCTGTTGCTACCCATTTATAATGGGTGCAGTGGACAATGGGCAGAGGTGAGAAACCTTGAGCATTAGTTAATAATTCCTATGGAAGCATCATTGATTGGACACCCCATGGGTCAGACAGAGACAGTTAGGTGGAGAAATTCATTGATTTTGTAAGAACAACTACCATAGCTAACCATTTCCATACCGTTTGACATGAAGAAGGCATATCTCCCCTGTGCCTAGCCTGGCTGGAACAACATAATATCATTTTTGGATAGATTTACAACAACATATACATGAAACATTTATTAAATAATTGCAATCTGTCACAGGAACTGAAATTAAAAAGCATTTCCAATAGTGTTATTAATTTCTCTTTTTTCTTCTGTGAGGGCCCTCACTGGCACCACTAGTATAATTCTGTTTATTATATGTGCTCTTTTGTTCTTTTGCCTAGCAAAAAGAGGAGCTGCTTGACAAGAACTATTGAAAGGAACAATGGCTATTTTTTTCCCTTATCCTACCCCAAAATGTCTTAAATAAAAACGGGGGATATGTAGAGGAATGGACACCATGATTACAAAGATAGTTACTGATTCTTATTACATTAAAAGGAAATGCTGAGAACAGGACAGTCTCCTGGCAAGCGTAGAGATGTTTTGTGACTTAGAGGCAATCCCCCAAGTAAGTCAGTGTTCCAGAATGAGATAAGATTGGTCACTCATTAGTAAGCATGTGTTAAACATTGATGCTTGGTACTTCTTCATGCAGGTTGTGGGGAAAGAACACAAGAGGAGAGAGCATGTGACAATCCTTATGCATGCAGCCCTCATCTGTAATTACCTTAACTCTCCACACCTGTTGTGTATGTCATTACCTTGACTCTCCACACTTGTTGTGTATAACCTTTAGAAATAGCCATTGCAGAGGGGACTCAGGGTTATCCTGCCCTTAAGATTAGCCCGCCTCCTGCAAGTTTGTACTTCTAATCCATGTCACACCTGGTTCCTTCATGCAGCAACCAAGACCAGGGCTAGAGAACCATCATCAGTCCCTGCTGTGGCATCATGGCCCTGCTGTGGACACCAGAGCTTTCATCCTACAGGGTTAGAACTGCCCAGTCACTGAGCATAGCCATTTAGAGCCCCCATTCTCAGCCTTTTTTTCCAGGTTACTCCTTCTCTGCCTAATTTCAGAATGTTGACGGATCTTGGGATTCTAACTGGAGCTTTTCCTCTTTTCCACCATGCTCTTCCCCCAAGATGTTAACGTAATATTCCTTGGTTCTGCCTAACTTTGACTTATCCCTGAGCTCCTTACTCACATGTGCAGTTCATACAGTGTGGATATCTGTCCTCTTCACATCTCATGCTGAAATTTCATCTCCAGCATTGGGGGAAGCTAGTGTGAGGAATTTGGATATGGAGAGAACCTCTAAGTGAGTTTTCACCCTATGAGATCTGATTCTTAAGAAGAGCCGGGCACATTCTCCCCTTTCATGCTCCCACTGTCACCTTTGACATGTTTGTTCCCCTGTCACCATTTGCCATGAGCGAAAGCATCCTAAGCCCCCACCAGAAGGAGGTGCTATGCCAGGCCTCTTGTACAACCACAGAACGGTGAGCCAAATAAACCTCTTTCCTTTATGAATCACCTAGCCTTGGGTGCTCCTCAAGAGCAGTGCAAATGCTATTACAAACTTTCAGTTGCTCAAGTCAAAAGTACAGGTCCCCTTTCTTTCAACTCTTCCCTCATTGAAACTATCAGAAAACCTTGTCAATTCTCCACTCATTAGACTTAAAATCTTCCCATGTGCACCAACACCACCAAGATCCAAGTCATCCTCAACTCTCATCTGAATTTCTACAACTGCCTCCTCAGTTGGTGTCCTGGTGTCCAATCTCACCTGCCTCCTTTTAACCAGTTCTCTAGTTACCAGCAAGATTGATCTTTTAAAATAGCAAAACCAAGATATGTCACTTCCATGCTTAAAATTCTTCAGTAATTATTCTCTTATAAATTTTGAACTCAATCTTGATCTATAAGGTTATGCTGGATTTGGCTATGGCACTTCCCCCTGTCACTCTACACCCCCTCCCTCACAGCTCCCTGACACCTGCCTCCGTACTCTAATGCCCGGGAGGTCTCAGCTTGGATATTACCTTGCTGGAGGTGCTTTCTGACATAGCAGGCTTATTCTGAGAAGACAGTGAATGATGAGAATAAGTCTCAAACAGAGGTATTTCTTGCTGATAGAAACTACAAATAAAAGTAGTTTTTTTCTGAACACCCTGCAGAAAAACAATTTTGGCCAATTGTGTCTGCATCCGGGGGCAGGAGGATGCTAATGAACTCAATTACTCCCCATCACCTCGCCTGGCTCTTCCTTCCTGATACCCATCACAAAGTGTAAGTATCTTATTTATTTAGCTATTTTACTTGATAATTTTTGCCCTTCCTCTCCATTGGATTACAAGCTCTCGAGCAGGGACCTTGTCTGCTCTGTTCATTGAACAAATAGAGCAAATGAGTGAATGAAGACTGAATACCTCTGGGAATGATATGATTCTAGAGCCTCTTCAGGATCAATTTGGCTTTACTCTGCTTGAAGATTTTACTCCCTGTAACTGATTTCCCAAACAAGAAAAAGCAAAGTGTTGAGTGCCCAAGAGTCGATATAAAATTTGAAAGCACTATATTTAGAAAAAGTTGGCAAAGATGAGCTCTCAAGCTCAATTAAATTCTGGCATGGTAAGAGCCCTGGAGACAGCGAGCTGTAATTGATGTTTGAAGAGGGAGTTTCTGACCATTTGTATCATAGATGTCTATTAATAAACAGCAGTTCTAAACAGCAAACACAATGCAGCAGGTTGAGGAAGACTGTCTCTTTTTGGCAGTGTAGTTTAGTCTCTTCATTATGAGGAATATTGATCAGAATATCCAGTTTGATTTAGCCAGTCATATCATCAAGGAGTAGACAGCTAATCTCACTTATGATAGATTAGACTTATGCTAAAAATTCTGTAAGGTAAACAGTACCTTATAAGTAAAGATGATGATCTGCTTTCTAACCCTAGACTAGTCACATTCATATCCACATCCACATTCTCATATTGTCTCCAAATCTGCATTTTGATTCTGACACTCAGAGTGTCGTTATTGCAATATACTTATCAAAACCAAAGGAATTTGGTCAAAATGATGCTACAATTTAATGTTGTTACTTTTGCTTTTTTTTTCTAAAACAAATTATTTCTTAAGTTAATGTACAGAAAAACCGACTCTTTTCTCTGTATTGTTCTAAAAATTTTAACACACTTAAAACACATGAACACCCCTGCAGGCAGCACAGAGAGCAGTCTCAGCTCCTCAGAGTGCCCCTCCTCCTAACCCAGCTGTGGACAGCCCCCGATCTGTTCTCTATCCCTTCAGTTTTGTCTTTTTGAGAATGTGGCATAAATGAAGCAATATGGAACATAACCTTTTGAGACTGGTTGCTTTTGTGAACATAAATGCCATTGAGATTTTGCTACTGTGTTGCATGTACTGGGGGCTATTAGGAGATGTGTCACAGTTTGTTCACCCTTTTACCCATGGAGGGACAGTTGGGTCATTTCCAGTTTTAGATGATTACAAATAGAGTCAATAATAACATTTGTATACAGACTTTACTGTGAACCTAAATATATTTACTCCCAGTAAATATCTAGGAATGGGATTTCTAGATCATATAGTAAGTGTATATTTAACTTCATAAGAAACTGCCAAATGTGTTTTATGAAAGCTGAACCATTTTACATTCTCACCGCAATGTTTGAAAGCTTTAGCTGATCACATCCTCATAGCACTCAGTATTGTCAGTGTTTTTAATTTTAGTCATTCTTTTTTTTTTTTTTTAATTTTTGTAAGACAGAATATGTGTGTAGTGATATCTAATTGTATTTCTGTGATGGATAATGATACTGAGTGTCTTTTCACTGGATATCTACATATACTTGTTAGTGAAATGCCTTCTGTCCATTTTTAAATTGGATTCTTTGTTTTCTTACTGTAGAGTTTTGAGAGTTCTTTATATATTTAGGAGTCTTTTGTCAGATAGGTGACTTGCAATTTTTCCTAAGTCTGCAGCTAATCTTTTCAGTCTCTTAAAAGTGTCTTTCACAGAGCATAAGGCAAAAATCTTGATAAAGTCCAATTTATTAATTTTTTCTTTTACACATTGTCTTAGAACTCTTTGCCTAACCTCAGGGCACAAAAATTTTCTATTAAAAGTTTTATGCTTATATTTTTACATTTAAGCCTGTGGTACATTTGGAGTTAATCTGGTACAGATTATCAGGTCTAAAATGAACTTCATGTCTTTGCATAGGGATATTCAATTGTTACAGTACCATCTTTTGAAAAGAACACCCTTTCTCCATTTGATTGCCCTTACTTTTGTCAAAAATCAGTGACTATATTTTCATGAACCTGCTCATGGAGCCTCTGTCTTGCTCCACTGATTGGTGTGTCTGTCCTTTCTTTGCTCTTTTACTATGTTCTCCTGATTACAGTTAAGTTTCAGTAATTTTAATATTTAGGTTGGTTCTTCCAACTTCTTATTTTTAAAAATTGTTTTAGCTATTCTAGTTGTGTTGTGTTTCTGTGTAAATTTGAGGATTATCTTTTTTATTAAAAATCCTGTTGGGAGTTAACCAGAAGAAGCCATAGGCCATGCAGACCAGCACCACTTATCTGCCCTCATCCCCACACTGTAGTAACTTCTTATAATTTCTGGGTGATGTTCACAGACTGGTTGTATTTGTAAGCAGTGCTGTTTGGGAAAGTTTCATAATCTTTACAAGCTTTGGTTGCTTCATCTAAAAAACAAGGATATCGGAGACCTTGAGGAAGATGGTGGTGGAGATGGTCCCATAGCCCATCTCTCCCCGGTCAGCAGGTGAGAGGGAGGGAGCTCTGGATCTTTCCCTGTGTGAATTATTGGAGTGGATGGGCAGCTGGAGATGCACAGCAATTCGGTGGATTATTGTGTTTGAAATATAGTTCATAACTGCAGAAACTGATGTAAACCATTTCCCCCTGCCTGGCAGAGGGGCAGCCAGCCCCTCCCACAGGGAGGACAGCAGGTTGCAACTCACAAAACCTAATTGGAGAACATTCCACCAAAGCATGGATTTCAGAGTTTGACAACCAGAAAGGGGTGCTGCTAGGATCCACGGAGACCTGGGCAGCCCAAGCAAGAGCCGAAGGGAGGGTACCCTGATGGAAACAGACATATTGGAATGACCAAAATGGCAAGCACCTTTACCTCAGATCATTGGGAGTAGTTGATTCCTCAGTGCAATCTTAGGTGGGGAATCCTGGTGAGGTCTGACTGTGCAGGGGGTGCGGGATTCTGGGGTATGGAAAAGACACTTTGGGCTGTGGAAGTTGGCAAGGAGGGCCCCCGAGCACTTCAGCTACAGAAAAGGCGGTAGGTCAAACTGGCAGCAACAGCCCATCAGGAGCTCCCTCCCCTCCAGCCACCGCTGCCATGCCTGCAGCAGCCGCCACTAACCCCGAGCCCCTCTCCCACAGCCGCCATGAGCCCCTCTCCTGTGGCCACTGCAACCTCCCCTCTCAAAGCTGATTGCAGTTGCCGGATTGCAAGAGAGCGGGAGGGCAGAGCGGAGAGTTTTGGGGGCAAGTGGACTCCTGCACCAAGGTTGGAGGTCAGATGAGAATGTCCTTTGGAGCTGAGCACCCAAAATAAAGCACCTTCTCCAAAGCAAACTGGTGGAGAAGCTCCAAAAATGGTGATTGGCCAGATAGTGTGGTTACCATAGCAACAATATAAGTGGTGAATCACATATAAGCCTGAGAACCATTCACTGCGCCATCTGGTGTCCACAAGGTATATTGCATTATAAATTATCTCCACTTAAGTTGACATCAACTGCATACATAAAGACCTTTATTTCTATATATATGCAAGAACAATATTTTTGAGGTTGGTTTTTTCTTTTTCTTTTTTTGAATATCCTTTTCTTGGAGGTGCCATTGATAAATAATTTTTTATTTTACTTTCTTTTCTTAGGCTATTTTTATTATCTTCTATTCTCAGTGTACATTTCTTCTTCCTCTCCTGTTTTAATTTCTTTGTTCTCTCTCCCTTTCCTATTCTTCCCTTCTTATAGCTTCTAAGAGTGCTTTCATCATATTTGTTAGAGGCTTTTCTTTTTCTCTTTTCTCAAGTATTTTACAGGTATCATTTTTATTGTAGAATTCTTTTTGTTGTTGTTGTTCTTAGCTGTTGTTCTTTTTTTTTTTATTAAAACCTTACTTTTTTGTTTAATTTGCTTTGCCAAATAAACACAGTGAAAATTTTAGTCTGACTAATTGTACAGAAAATGGAATTTGTAACCAGTAGCAAACAAAACAGGATAAATGTAAGTCCCTGGCAAGCTGGATCTCCATCAGATCAGCAGGTTACTCAGACCCCTTCATACATGGCTCCCAGAGAAGTCCCAAGAGGCAGAAGCACAGATTTACCAGTCTGCATCAAAATCACAGGATGCACCTGGGAAGGAAAAGCACAAAAAGGAGGGTAACTGATGTTACTTGGATCTCTTATCACTACACAGACTTGTCTCTGACTGCTTGCCAACCTTAAGGTGTGGCTTTTCCAAACCCATAGTCCCTGGGCATCCCACCTACGTCCCTATAGGGTAAGTTTCAAGTTCTGTCAGTTTTAAGTTCTGAAGCCTCTGCTTAACCAGAATCTGCAAAATAAACTGGAGAGGGAGGGTAGACAAAGTCATAATTGCTGGTGTCACCAGTGCAGAGTCTGAGGCCCCAGCCCCCACTTCAAAAGGAAACAAGTGAGGGTGCCAAATCACTAGCCAGAGTCCAGCTGCCTTAAGCCTCAGTACTGTTAACCAGCACCCTAGGAATACAGAGTTCAATAGCGGCTTGAGATTCCCCGGGGCTAGAAGGGATCCACGAGTCCTGCAGGCCGCGCCGCAGGGGGACGCGTTCACATTCCAAGCTTCTTGTGGATGACAGCCATGGCAAGCAGCCGATCACAGTTCTTTGCGCAGCTTAGCCTCTGTGAGACGCAGGTGGCAGATGCTGCCCTTCATCTCTTTCATCTTCACTTCCATGAGTGCCAGGATGTCTCGCTGCTCTTTCAGCTTGTGCAGGAGCTCCTCCTCCGTGGTGCCTGAAGACAAGGAGTACGAGTGGTCGGAGCCAGTATCAGGGAAGCCTTCTTCCCCTACCACCACCAACTGGGGGCCCATAGGGCATTCAGCGGCCTCCAGCCCTGCCGTATCAGCTTTTAGCTCCGACACAGCGGCCGCCGCGGCTACGCCCTCTGTGGCCACAAACTCCACTTGCACTGTAAGGTCTATGGGCTTCACGTCTTCCCCGGGTTGAGTGATGGGCCCCGGTGGCACCAATCCCGGAACCTGACTGTCTACAGCAGCCTGAAGGGTGAGGAGCACGGCTGCAGAGGCAGACACCAGGTTCGGCTGGAGCTGGGAGGTCTGGGCAGTGGAGGTGGATGGCGAAGACTGCTGCTGCTGCTGCTGCTGTTGTTGCTGCTGCTGCTGTTGCTGCTGCTGTTGGCAGTGGCGGGAGGCCCCGGCACCCACAGGTCTGCGTGCTACTTTGCGCACGTTGACACCGCACAGTGGGAAAATGGTGTGGACCCACACCTTGTAGGTATTGCGGCCGCCCTGGAAGTGAACGCTGCACAGACGGTGGCCCATGGTGGGCTGGAAGGTGGAGAAGCACCCACTGATGCCAGCACAGGACACATTCTTGAGCCAGAGGTGTCGCAACTCAGCGTCCTTGGGAAACATGTAAAAGTGCAGCGCCTTGTCCCGGTGCAAGTTGTTGTAGCAGCCTGGCACGCAGCACGTAAAGCCTGGCATGGCTGCGCCGCAAGGCCTGGCCCGGCCCACCGGCCTCTTGCGCCCTTCCACTGCCGGTTCAGTCCCCCACCGCCAGCCCCTCAATGGGCGGTGCCGCGTGAGGCCCTGGGTAGCCTCCTACTACTGCCACCCTGAGCAGCCGATCTGGCCTGGTGCCCCGTGCCCAGAACACACTTCCCACTGGCCAGCACCATGCCGCCAGCCTGGATGCCCACCTGCACTCCAGAGTCGGCCCTGGGACGCCGCGAAGGACCACCCGGGAAAGAGGACTACCTTAGCTGTTGTTCTTTGATTGAATGTTTGTTTGTTATGTTTTGTCTGTATGTTGATGTTTCTGACTGTGGCTGCATCTGTGGCCTTGTATGTCTGGTAGCCCTATTATGAGTGTATTAGCCCATTTGCTCTCAATGTGATTGGTGTTGTAAATGTTTTCCTTACCACCTTGATCCTTCAGTCCATCCCCTACCCTGGATTGGAAGTCTAGAACTCCAATTCATCCAGAATCCAGATTGTCTGCATTTACAATTGGTCTGGAACTCTTGAACTGTGAAGGCTGCAGTCACCACCCCAGTTCCTAGGTGGAGGGCTGGTCAACCACAACCATAGAAGTTTCCAGTTCAATTTCACTGTCCTGCTCATATAGCTAAAAACTGAAAATCAAACATGGGGTGGAACCAGTGGAAAAACTCTGGCAACATGAATAAACAGAATGGTGCATCTCCCCCCCAAAATGACAAACCATCCAATCCAGACTATCCCATCGACAAACAGATAGCGGAGATGTCTGAAATTGAATTTAGAATCTGGATTGCAAACAAGATTAATAAAATGGAAACAAATATGGAGGTAGAGATTATAGGATTAATTCAGAAGATGTCT